>PVIJ01004786.1:0-112385 GCA_004024925.1 Scalopus aquaticus
GAGGGGAGGATAAGGGCACAAAATGGAAGAGAGGAGAATACAGGGGACCATGGAGATGGATCACGGGTGAACTGGTGGTGGGTTGCCCAAGGGGAATACAAAATGTAAAAGACATAAATAACAATTAAAAAAAAAAGTCTCCCCCAAAACCAAAAGTCCAGGAGCAGGTGGTTTCACAAGTGAGTTCCACCAAAGATAAGCTAATACCTATCCTTCTCAAATTCTTCCCCCCAAACAGGGAATACTTCCAAACACACCTTATGAGACCAATGTTGTCCTAAAACCAAAACCAAACAAAAAAGAGAACGACAGAACTAAGGAACATAGATGCAAAAATCCTCAACCAAATCTCAGTAAGCCAAATTCAACAATGCATTAAAAGAATTATATACCATGAGCAAGTGGAATTTATTCTGGGCACACAAGGATGGTTCAACATCCAAAAACCAACCAATGGAATTCACCACATCAATAAAAGAAAAGATAAAAATCTTATGATCATATCAACAGATGCCTGGAAAGCATTTCATAAGATTCAGTATCCATTTATAATGAAAACCCTTGAAAAAGTGGGGGTAATAAACACAATAAAGGGCACATATGACAAGCCACAGCCAGCATTCTCCATCATTTTCCATGACAAAAAACTGAAAGCTTTTCCTCTCTTATCTGGTACAAGACAAGGATTTGTCCACTTTCACCACTACTATTCAACAAAGTGTTGGAAGTCTTGGCTGAAGCAATCAGGCAAAAGAAGGATATAAAAGAAATCCAAATTGGGAAAGAAGTAAAGCTATTGTTATTTACAGACGACCTGATAGTACACATGGGAAGGCAGACTTGGGGGATCTGAAAATATGAGGGTTGGGTGTGGGCTGCTCCCAAAGCTTAGACCAAAACAACGGGGCACTGAGCAAAAGGTACAGGAAGAGATGGGGCTGGAGGGCTGTTTTGCAGCCTCTGTCTTTGAAGTCACGAGTGGGAACAGGTCGCTGCATCTGGGGGGCGACGCTTAAGGGCTGCGATGCTCCTTGAGTCAGCGTGTGAGAAGAGCGGGGACGGGGCAGGAGGGAGTGATGCGGGAAGTCTGAACCTTAACCCAGGAGGGGCGAGTCTTGCGGGGGCTCCTGGGGACACCTCTGGTCTGCCACCAATAGACAGTGGGCTAAGCTCACGTTCAAAGCTCTCCCGGGCTTTGCTGCCTTGAGCGCACGGCGGAGAAGGAATGCGGAAAGGCTGGACTCGGTGGGGCGGACAAGCGGGGCTGCTAAGGAGTCCCCAGGGACCACTTTGGGGCGCTGACTGGCGCGGCAGGGAGTGTGGGCGCAGTGCAAGTTCAAAGCCCGGCCCCGCCCAGCCTCTGGGGCTCGGGGCGGCGCGCTCGGCGGGGCCGGCGCAGGGAGGGAGGCTGCGGCGGGCGGCGCTCGGTTGCTAAGCCCAGCGCCCCCGGAGACGTTCCCCGTGGCTGTCGCCGGGCGCTGCGAGGGGCGGGCAGCCGGAGGGAAAGAGAGAGAGGGCGGGCGCCGGCTCGTTTCTGCTCGCGTCGCGCCCCGCCTTCCCGCGCCCTGTCGGCCGTCGAGCCGAGTCCCCGCGCTACCGCCGCCGCGTCCCGGTGCCCGAGCCCACCGCCGCGCCATGCCCGCCGCCGAGCCCACCCCGCGGCCGCCGCCGCCCCCGGCCCGGCCCGCCCCCGGCTGCCCAGCGCGGCCTGCCCCGGGTAAGTGCGGTGTGCTCAGCGCAGACCCGGTCGGGGCGCAGCGTTGGTGGGGGGGTGGGAGACTTCTGTGGCCCAGGCTCGAGACCCCGACTGTGCAGGTGGGGTAGCAGTGCCAGCCCCCACGGGGTGCCCGAAGTGCGTGTGTGTGTGTGTGTGTGTGTGTGTGTGTGCGTGTGCGTGTGTGTTTGGTTGCGTCTACACCGGCTGAAACTCGTCTGCTCTGGAATAACTCCGTCAGAGGCTGGTTCCCTCTCACCGCAGCCCGAGGGGCTTTCCTGGGAAAGGCTCGGGAGTCTTTCTAGGTGCCTTGGGGCTGCAGAGAGGGGAGGTGCTTAGGAACAAGCTGACATTTGTGGAGCTTCTGAACTCACCCTGCGCTTTGCCTAGAGTTGACCTCACTTCAACCTCTCCACAAATCTCTGAGAAAGGTGGAATTATCCCTATTTTGCAGATGAGAAAATGGAGATTCCTAGACTTGGCTTGCCCAAAGTCACATGGATAGCAGTGGAGTTAGCATTTGAACACAGGTCCCCAGAGCTCCCTGACCCAGCTAAAGAAAAGAGAATTCTCCTTAGAACCAAAGAAACATAGAAAAACTAAAGCTCACCGGGGAAAAGGCAACTGCCTGGTGGAGTGGGGGTGGGGTGGGGTGAGGAGAAGTTGTGGAGGGAACTCAATTGTTATTCATTACCCACACTTAGTCATCCTTCATACCCCTCCCCCCATTCGATTTTCTTTCCTTTCCTTGAGGTATTGTCCCAAATGACAGCTGTCAAATGGAAGCCTGGTCCTGCCTTTATCATTATTTTTTGTGAAGCATCTTGGTATTAGAGTCTTGAACTAGAGTCTTGAACTTTGATGATTTTGTTAGGAGCTGTGAAGTTAATCCATGCTGCTGCTTTCACAGGCGATCTATCTATTGGGCTAGTGTTGAGCTAACAATCATGATTAAAATGAAAGAGGCACTGTGCGTAGCCCTTAGGCACAAGGGAGCAAGAATCAGGAGCCCCAGGAAATAAAAGGGAAAAAGATGTTGGGGTTGGATTTGCCTGGCATCCAACTTCAGAAAGGCATTTCAGTACAATATTCGGATTGCTTTGGGTAGTGCCATGAAATACTTCACTGGAGAAAGGCAGAAAGCGATTTCTGATAGATGTTCTGTAACTCCTTTCATTTAAGTCTGAAAATCTCTGAGCTATGTTCTTTTACTGTGAGCTGTAGGAAGTGCAAGAAGGAAAGGGTCCCTGGAGGACTCCATGAAACCTCAGAATAACTGAGATGGAATCTTAGTGTTACTGTGGCTGGGCTTGAGCAAAACTGGGAGAAAGAAATCCTGGATAGGGGACAATCCTGGGTGCTTCAGTGCTACACCTTATGCCCTTAGGTATCTTCGCCATCTTCGTGCACATGGTGCTGCGGGCACTTTCACTCTCATTGCCAGTCACCCCTTCCCACTGGAGGAAGACCCTTGGCCAGGTAGAGTCAGGTTGGTCTGGAGAAACTGAGAGCAAGTGGTGCCTGGAAATTTCTATCTCCCTTGCGGGCAACCCCTAATCAAAGACTAATGGGTACTGGCGTATATAGTCTCGCTCCTGACTGGGGCACTGCCAGGCACGGCATACCTTGTCTCCTGGGATCCGCTGTGCAGTTGTGTTGAATTGACCTCTGTGGGTCTTTTCTGGGCTTGCTTCTTTCTTGATTCTTCATTGCCCAGACAGACTTTCCAGGGAATACTTCTTAATGAAACATTTTTGTATGAATTCTTATCCCCGGATTGGCTTCTAGGGTACCTAGTCAAAAGCATGGACCCTTCTCATTCACAGCAGTTTTTCCTGCCATGATTCCTGAGCAAGATTCTATCATCAGCAGTATCAGTAGGTGGAGTGCACCGTAGGTTCTGGGCAGATGGAGCCCTGTGTCCGGGCACAGGTTAGCAGGTGGGGGCTCAGCACACATTGGCCCCCTCCCCTGAGTGCCTCTGGCAGTGAATGCGATGCCCACCAGACAGGGTGCCATGCTGCGTGGCCTGGTGCTCAGAAAAAAAAGGGGAAGTTGCTTGCTTGTCCCAGGATCTCATAACTTGGCTCCTCCCAGCTCTGTTTTTCCTGGTTCAAGTCAAACTTCCCTTCCATTTTCCCTAAATATTTGAATATTTCAGGCAGATATTTTGGTTTTCTCTGGACAAGCTGGTTAAATGCCTGAGCCTCTTTCTAAAGCCAGTGACAGGAAGAAAAGGCTGTGGAACCAATAGCACAGACTGTAGGGGCGGGGGTGCTGGTACCCCGCAGCCCTTTGCCAGCATGTCTGTCTCCACAGCAGGGTCATGGGCTTGGGTGGGCTGCTTAAGTCACAGGCTCTTGTCTGGTTTCCATTCCTTGGGGCCAGAGCGCCCGTTGTATCTGGCACCCAGGGTTTCTCCACCTTTTCTTTGGTGGCTTCCTATTAAAGTCTAAATTTGGCCCATCTGGTAGTAAAGCAGAACCCCTTTTGAAGATGCAGATGTGTGGGAGGTTTTGAAAAGGTTATATTTGTTAACTGCTTGGTAATGTGGGTCAGAGGAGGGAAAGACAAGGCGAGTGGAGGTGTGGGGCAGACCTGCGTTCTGGGTTGTAGACAGCTGAGTTCCCTCCTGAGGTCTGAGCCTTCCTGGTGACCGGTGCAAGTCGTTGAACTTCCCTGGGAACCTCACTGGCTTCATGTTTCTTTACTCAATAATAATCGACCAGCCAACCTCAGAGGATTGTTTGATGATCAGAAGGGAAATATTTTCATTGAGTCATAAAGCAGTTATTGAGCAAGCGGATGAAATCCTTACCCAGGGAAGCAGTGTGTGTGGTGTATGTGGAGGCATCATTTGGAGGACGTGAGTGATGGAGTTATTGCTGGAGAGAAGCATTTCAGTGATAGAAGGAAGGGACGGGGGCCCGCCTAGAGCTGCTGGAGCTGGTCTTGAAGGCTAAGTGTTCAGAGGACTTTGCAAGTGGCAGGTGCTGAGGTGTGTATGGCTTTGGGTTTTAGAGCTCTTGAGTTCCCCAGAACTGCCTTCATGTCCAAGCTCTGACATTTCAAAGCTGTGTGATCTGGGCAAGATACTCAACCACTCGGAGCTTCAATGCCTTCATTGCTAAAATGGACATGACCAAATTGTTCTGAGGATTTAGTGATGTAACGTACTTAACAGATGTTATTACAAATACCAAGTGTTGTTATTAATGCTCCCTTTTATGCTGAAGCGATTCTGCTTGGGTGCTCTCGAGTCTGCTTCGCAAATATTATTGGGCATGTGAATCATTTGGGGATCTTATTAAAATGCAGATTTTGATTTAGGAGGTCTGGAGTGGAGCCCGAGATTACACTTTTCTCACTAGTCCTAAAGTTCTGTAGGTTGTGTTTCTTTGGGGACCACACTCTGAGGATAAAGTCTTAAGCCACTCCTCAGATAAAAAGTCTGAGTCCTTTGTGGGGGATGAGGAACTCTGTGTTTGGGGAGATAGCAGGGAGGGCTCAGTCTCCTGAGAAGATCTGGCCAAGAGCTGGTCAAAGACAGCTGGGACTTGCCACTGGCTTCGAAGGTGTTCTTGAAGGGGCGGGGGCAGGGGGGTCTAACCCAACCTCCTTTCAATGCCTTAGACAGCCCCCCTGGAGCAAACTCTTCCGGCCAAATGGTCAAATGCTGCTGCTTATTTCTCCTGCCTGCCTGCCTTGAGGATGAAGACGTGATTAAGTCACCGACCCTGTGGTTGTGGGTGGGTTGGGGACAGACATGTAAACATGTGACTATTATAAATAATATAAGCATTCTTTAGAGTTCATGGGTAGTAGAGATAGGAACAAGAACGTTGGGAAAGGTGGTAATTATTTCTGAACTGAGTTTTGAAGGATGACTCATGTGGCAGGGGAGGAGGAAGGAGGGCAAAAGTGTGCAGGGAATGGCACTCAAGGATTAAGGAACAGTATGTGCAAAGGTAGGGTGTCGTGGAACAGCTGGATGTGTTCAGGCATTGAACTAAGAGTCATTGGGCACATGGAGTGTGATGGGAAGAGCTTGGACAGGGACACAGCTCAGTCCCAGAGTTTGCTGTAGTCAGGGTAGGCTGATCTCCACTTTGTCATCCTAAGTAGCTTAACCCGGGAAAGGTTACTGCCCACTCACACAGGCCAGTGGAGGGCTAAGTTGGTGGAGCTTTCTTGTCTTGGAGCCTCACCATTTGGGAAATAGGCCTTCTGTGGTCACCAGCACAGGAGGAGGCGGTGGGAGAGTTGCCTTAGGCCGTTCTATACTTTGGTCTGCAACTGCTGTGGGCGTTGCTCCTTATGCCCACAGCTCATTGGTTCGATCTCATCGTGAGGGGCTGGAAAATGATGGGGCACCGTGGGTGGAAAGTTCAGAGAACATCAGTCTCTCCCACACGTGCTTTGTCATGGAACTTAAGCCTCATGGTGACGGTCAGAGTTTCTCAAATGGGAGTAACACTTCTAGTGATGGTTAAATTATCTGGTAATGTGATTCAAATACAATAGCTCTTAAATAAGTCTAAACTTCTTATATTTAGAGCTCTTCTGTGCCCACTAAACCCAAACAAATATATAAATATCAGTACAGGTACAAATTGAGTCGATGCAGATTAGCCTTATAAATTTAATGTTGATGGTGAAGTTAAACTAAATCTGTTTCAGGGTCTAAAAATTCTTATCAGTTTTGTGTGATGGCTCATTTTCTCTCATCAGTTTCTTCTCTCTGCATTGTCTGATTTGTTATTTTTTCATTAGCCTCTGATAGCTAACGTAGTATCTCTTATTGCCAACTCCATCATAAATGCAAGAATAGGGTCAGCGAAATGAGATGGCAGTACTTGGCATAATGTGGCCATTTAGATGATCCAGAATATGTTTCTATTTTCTGGTCATCTTAAAAAAGATGACCATGAAAATGAAAGCTCAAAGTTAAAGATAACTCTAGAGAACATGTGAGCTCTGCCCAGTGTGTCTGAGGAACCCCCACAATTTGAGAAGTTGGTAGAAAATCACTGGAATGTTTAATGCAGAGGAAAGAGAAGGCCAGCCTTGGGGTTCAGAGACAGCACTTTGTGCAGGTGTGTAGGTAGGTGGGGGTGGGAAGGAAGACCAGAGACAGATGGTTTCGGTCGGATGTGATGAGGTGGGCACTGAGGCAGTGAGTAGTGAAGGGGGTGGAGAGGAGATGCCATATTCCAGATTCTTCTAGGAGGTGGACCCCGCAGGACTGGAGGTTGAGTGGATGTGGAGGCGAGGGCAGGGGAGAGGAGTCGGGATGACTCAGTCTTGGGACCCCGGGTGATGCTGCTGGCCAGGGTGAGGACCCCACATGTCCATGGAAAGAACAGAACTCCAGGCCGGAGCTGTGCGCAGACCTGTTATCTCCCATCATTTCTAACTGACTTGAGCTTTCCTGAGCCAGTTTTCTGAGGAGCTGCTGTGTCTTGTGGTGTCTATTTTCTCCTCTCCAGGACATTTAATTAGTGTGGGTTTGGAGAATATGAGTGGCGTGGTTAGTTTTTCTATTGTGTCTGCTGCTTCTGACCCACTGGACATGGTTCAGGCAACATTTTGCCCAATTAAGCATCTTCTTTTTGTCTTCTACATGTTTGAAGAAGAAAATGAAGAAAATTGTAGGTGGTTCTGAGATAGAAGCTGTCAAACTGAATAATGTGAGACTAATAATCTGCCTTCAGCTCTTCAGAGCACCAGTAATTCCTCTCTGTTTTTTCTTTGGACAGAGATGCTCAAAATTCCCTGTGGAGGAACAGACCCGGGCAGGTTAAATGCTCTCTAGGTAGTTAAGTAAAAGGGATGTGGAAACTGTACTTTGTGGAAACGGAAGGTAGAGAACAGGAAACCACCTGAACAGACAAATAAAAATGTCTCAAGTGGAAAACAAATCCCAGGGGTTTCTAGAGAAAATCTTGTGTGACTGTTTTTGGCACTAAATATTTTAGATTGTAACTTGGTGTTTCCTTTTTGTATGAATCATTAATCAAATGCACCAGTGGATGGCAGCCATATGAGCGAGCGAGACGTGCAAGTGGCTTTCACATCCCTGTCCCCACCCCTGACAGCTGCCTGCTTGTCCCTTGGCCTCTGTCTAAGCATCATTGCAGTGGAGGCTCTGCAGGGAGACATTTGGCCTCCCCTGCTGGGTCTCTGGAATTTGTGATAAATGGACTGTAAGCAAGTGCTTATCTGTCACCCCTCGGAGAAGGGTGCTACTTGAAGACAGCTACCCCACATTTTTATTTTGTAAGCTCCCCTAAACTAGTGGAGCATTTGCCCGAACCAACCATCTCCAGGCCCACCAGCAGTCCCCTCAAGAAGCTTCTTCGGGTGCAGAGGTAGGAAGAGTGGATCTCCCAGCAGGGATGACCTTGCCTCTAGGAGTGTGTCTTACTGGAGTGGGTGAACCTACTTGTTCAGTTTAGTTCCCAGCAGCATTAGTTTCAGATTGACTATAACTGGAATCCACCACAGCTTGAATCTCTACACCTGTGGCTGAGAGAATGGGTGCTCCCCAGACATCCATCTGCACCCCTTCTTTAGCTAGTGCTAGCAGTCCCTGCCACAGTCCCCTCCCGCCCTCCCCCGTGAAAACTCACCATCCTGTTGTGATGGCTCCCTGCAGCCCCCCCCACCCCCCGCCTCCCAATCCTCTTGGAGAGCTTTCTCTGACTTTGGGAGCATTGCTGGCCTGTTCTTGGGGGAAAGCCGGGAGGGCTAGGGGGTGAATGTCCCTAGGAGCAGCCAGGAGTGCTAGGGAGTTACTGCCTCTAGGAGCAGCCCTCAACCACTAATGAGAGGGAAAGAGTGGGTAAAGATCCCAGTTTCCCTGCCCCTCTCCTGGGACACTCCTCTGGCTCGTTTGCCCCATTCTCCGCAGAGGCGCCCAGCATTGCTGTGTCCTGGTTGCCCCCAGCAATCACCATTTGGCTGCCCCCACCCCCCCATTTCTTTACTCCAGTAATTCCTGGGATCACCTTCCAAATAAGCTCAAATCCTTGCCCGAGGCTCTGCTTTGGGGACAGTCTAACCCAGAGCCCTTTGGGTTGGTTGGGTCCACTGGGCTGTGCGTAAAGATGCCGTGCGTCACTTCTTGAGCCAGGCAGGCAAGAGCCAGGGCACCTCCACTGTGTCCCCTGCTGCTGCGCCCCCCACCCCAGGTCTGAAATGGAAGAAGCTTGCTCAGTTCACACTGGATGTCATGAGAGCACGAAGCTTTCATGATTGTAGCCACCAAGCTTTTGGCTTCTGTCTGCTTAGGTGCGTCCCTGAGGACACACAGCAACAACACTGTCCCTTTGGGGGTGCCCATGCTTGAGTCACCCCATCTCCTTTTCTCCATCCTCTACTGAGACTCACCTTTGGGATCTTTGACCTGTGATCTCCTCTCGTGTTCATGATTTCCAAAGTCCTTTCCTCTTCTGTGATTTTGAAATCATTTTTTGGAGTTGTTGGGTTCAGAAAGTGGGGTCCTTGGGTTTACTCTGGGAAAGTTTCACCAGAGCTCCCCTTTCCCCAGCACCGGTGAGTGTCCCAGGCAAGTTTCTCCACGACACAGAGAACTTAGTTACATCCCAAGGGTAGGTTTGTTAAAAAAGGGAGAGAAGGGGCCTCCCTGGTGGTGCAGTGGGTTAAGCACAGCACTATGAAGCTATCCAGAGCCACTGCAGCATGAGTTCGATACCCGGCCAGGGAGCTGACGTACATGGTGCAGCAGACCTCTCCTGTCTCTTCTGCTGCTCCCCTCAGCAGTACATTTCAGTGGATCTGCCTGTTCTGCTCCCCACTCTGTCTCTGGTGAATCCTCTCACCCCCGACATCTCTGGCCTGCACCCCAGCTTGTATGCATAAATAAATAAATCTTTAAAAAAAAAAGGGAGAGAAGAATAAAGGACACTCGCATAGACGCAAGCAGGCAGAAAGGGCTGCCTGGAAAGGGACAAGTTTGCTAAGAGAGAGGGTCGCAGGTGGGTGGCCTTGAGGAGAGCTGCCTCTTCTGGGGCGGTCAGGGCAGAGACGCCTGGCATAGTACAGTTCACAGGCAGGCAGGAGGGAGAGGGAGATAGAAGCCCCTGCATAGTCACAGGTGCGCTGAAGGTCTGCTGCCCCCTGCCAGTGCAGAGATTGCAGGGATAGTCTTCTCTTTGGGAGGGGCTCATCCTTCATGGAGTGGTTTGTTTGCTGTTGATTTTGGGCAACTGTAGAATTTGAAGGGATGGAGAATCTACAATGGCCTCAATCTCCGTATCTTTACTCCAGTCTGCGCCCTAAGACACTAACACCATCTAACACTTTGCTTGGGTCTGTGCCTTGGCGCCTAAGGATTTTTAGTCCTATAACTGGTTTTAAGACGATGTGAATGCCTTCTACCTCCACCTCCTGGCATTGCATGAGCCATGGTTCTGGTCTTGTGGTGCCTCCTTTCCAACTTTTCTATTCTGATCCTCCATCAGTTTGATCAATATTAAGGTACAATTCATCTCTCCCCACCATGGCTATTAATTCATCTTTGTGGCATATATTTATAAAATAAAAATATAAATTAATTTTGTTTCTGAATTATTAACCAATGGTTTTGGTATTGAATAAAAGTATCTTTACCTTCCTGATTAGTTTGCAATGCTATTTTGTTAAACATGAAATTCTCAAGTGAAGTAGTGTCTATTTTAGGACCACAGTTTTCTTTCTCCTGAAATCCAGCTATTCTTGTGTAAGTACCAAGATGTTGTAATTGTAGCTCAGCAACATATCTCACTATATTCATTACTCATTACTCAGTCCCTCTTGTCTTCCCTCAAAAATTGCCTCGGTGCATAAGTGGTATCAAGCCTACAAATTACAGTCGGAAGAATTTAACTTGTTAGGACTTCAGTTCTGGAATGGGATGTCTTTTAAATGGATTTCTATTTCCTCTCTGTTTTGTAGTTTTCTTATGTCAATCAAATGTAAATGTATTTCTTGCCAAAGTTATTCTTAGGACTTTACTTTGCCATTATAAATGTAATTGCCTTTTAAATTGCATTTTCCAACTGTTAGTGGCTATTATACAGGAAAGCTTTTTTATATACGACATATAAATATGTATAATGTATAACTATAGATATATGTCTATAAATGTATGTATGGAAATGTATTTATACAAATATTTGTAAATAGACATAAACTATATACTTATATAATATGTAAGAATACATAGTTAATTTTTTTTCTCCTTCTACCTGGTCACTTTCTAATTATGTTTTGAAATAAAAACATATAAAGCTGTTTCATGAGTTTCCATGAACTCTAATTGCCTTTCTAGGTGGCTCAGAAGAAACAAATAGGTACATTCTAGAATTGAGTCCAGGGAGAGTGGGGAGGAGGGATAAAGAGAGGGTACTGCAAGGATTTGGACATGTGGCAGAAATCACAGGCTCCCAGCCCCCCAAACTCTGTTTGCAGAGTTTACAGAAGCTGCGAAGGAGCTTGGGTTCACAGTGTGTTTTCTCTTGAGACATAATCTCTTACAAATTTAAAACTTGCTTTTAGGTGTCACTGGCCCTAGGCATCACCAGACAACCCATCAAAGCCTTCCCTTTAAACAAATGAAACTCGTTACTAATAACGTGGTTGTAATTTGAGTCTGGATAATGAAAGATGATGTCAGAGAACTACAGCTCTTCAGTGATGTTAAAGACAGGCCCGGCAGGTCAGGCAGGTTAATATGAAACAAAATGAAAGGACACTACATTTCCGGTCACGGGCTCACCTTGTGTTTCAGTGAAGAAAAACAACAATGGGGCATATTAATTTAAAAAGAAAAAAGATACTAAGTGCACCAGATTGAAGCTCCCTTTCATTTTGGATCTTGGAGTCAACCATGCTCAAGGGTTAAGGACCTCCCCAGTAGCCTAATTACGAGAAGCTCCTGAGGACCAGGTTATAACTGTGCTATGTGCTGCCTACTAGAGCTTTCTCTTTAATGCATTAATATTAATTTAAAATTCTAAGGAGTTGGTAGTTTTCTACCAGAATAGCATTAAGTGAAGATTTTTTTATTTTTTAAAGATTTATTTATTTATGCATACAAGAGCTGGGTGTAGGTCAGAGGGGTTGGGGGTGAGAGGATTCACCAGAGACAGAGTGGGGAGCAGAACAGGTGGATCTACTGAATACACTGCTGAGGGAAGCAGCGGGCGAGGCAGGAGAGGTCTGCTGTATGTACCATGTGGGTCAGCTCCCTGGTCGGGGATCGAACTCCTGCTGCAGTGGCTGCCTGTAGCTTCATAGTGCTGAAACTTTAAGCCCTTGCGCCACCAGGGAGGCCCTCTCTCTATCTTGCCCCCACCATGTCATGTGGCCGGAAACACAATGTGTGGGCTTATAAGTAGTCTTAAGTGAGGATTTAACAAAAACCAAAAAAAAACCACACTCCATGAATTTTCATCCTATTTGGAGGAGGGAGTGGAGTTTTAAATATCTTCCTATCTTAAGGGGAAGAAAAGGGAAAGTTTTATATTTTCATGCTGCCTTAAATAATTGTCAAAAGTTCTTGAGCATTTCTGGCTAGGTAGCTGTCTCTAACGGCGGCTGGCATTGTGTCTTTTTTTAACCTACAATTAATTACCACTGCTAAGAAATTAAACCAGCAATAGCCCTCTTTTTCATAGCTTTTAAAGGAACTTTGGCATAAAGATTCTTACAGTTCTTTTCCCTACTCTTGAAAAGATCAGCTGTTGTTGTAAAAGTTGCAAAATTAGATGTTGGGAAATCACTGTTCCCGTGAACTATTCTTTCATTCACTCACATGTTTATTGAGTGTCTGCTAAATGCCCTGTGGAAACACAATAATGTAAATACGAAGAGAAATTCCCCACAGGTAGCTCGCTAGTGGCTATAGTAGTAGGTAGCGCAGAGCTAGAGGGTTGGGGACACAGAAGTTAAGCATCAAGTAAATATTTTAACACCTGTAATGTTTCTGTTGAAATAAAGTCTCAATGACAGACAAAGCATTTATTTGAATCAGAGAGAGGATTCCAACCGGGAAAGCAACCTGACAGGTTTTACTCTGCAAGAACTGTTCCAACCACACCAGTTTGAATTGACTATAGGTAGGAACAGTGAGTCACTGACATTGAAAATGTAATTATTCTTGATGGGGGAGGGGCTTCTGGCTATAAGTTGTTTCGACCTTAAGATGTGTTCATGCT
The DNA here is from genome assembly GCA_004024925.1 of Scalopus aquaticus. Classification (NCBI taxonomy): domain Eukaryota; kingdom Metazoa; phylum Chordata; class Mammalia; order Eulipotyphla; family Talpidae; genus Scalopus; species Scalopus aquaticus. Next base: position 12,937 of record PVIJ01004786.1, read on the forward strand.
CTCTATGTGCACAGGAAGGCAACTTGGGGATTTAATCTCTTTGTGAAGAATGTACTGTGGAGCTGCTGAGCCCCGGAACCCCCTTGGTCGTTTGTGGGGGTGAAGAAACTGACTACCTGCAGTCAGCAGATGTTGCATAGCTGTTTCAGGCTTCAGGGCTGTGCAGAGGGCTTTGCTAGAACAGGGGACTAGTCTGTTCCCAGAACATTTTCCAGTATGTTGACCCACCAGTAGTGCTAAGTGCTAAGAAGAAGAAACAAGATTGGTGAGTGAGGAGGGTGGAGAGGATTGAGCATCTTTATGGAAGGCCTTCCTTTTTTTTTTCAAACCACACATGTTTGTTTTGTTTTTATTTTTAATGTTTGCATAGAAGAACTGGGGTGTAGGCTAGAGGTGCGGGGGTGGGAGAGGGTAAGAGGATTCACCAGGACAGAGTGGGGAGCAGAACAGGTGGATTTACTGAGGTACACTGCTGAGGGAAGCAGCCGGCGAGAGACAGAAGAGGTCTGCTGTGCCATGTGGGAAGTTCCCTGGCTGGGGATCAAACCCAGTCCCTAGTGATGATAGTGCTGAGACTCAACCCCTTGGACACCAGGGAGGCCCTCTGGAAGGCCTTTGGAAGAGATATTATATCAACATGCCTGAACAAAGGTCAGGTGGATGCATGTGAGAGTTTGAAGATGCTCCAGGCATCTCTCTGCAATTAACTGTCCTTTGTTGCTAATGAAATATGAGAGGCGGAATGCCTTCCACCAGTGGATTTTTCAAAATGCCACAGAACAGTCAGCGCTCATTCTTTATTTTAATATTTGAAGGCCTTTCATAATTTTGGGCAATGGTATACATCTAAATTCCCTAGAAGCAGAACCTGTGATAGAGATTCTTGTGCATGGCATTGGCGGGGACTGTCAGAAAAAGGGAGTTAGTTGAGCAATGGGAGCCTGGGATGCATCTGTGCACAGAGGTGGTGTCAGCTGGAGATGCGCCTGCGCCTGGGGGAGCTCTGGAGTGTGCATTGCATAGCTGGTCTCACCTTGGTAAGGGGCCTGTCTTTTGTACCCACCCCTATGCCCTTCAGTGAGCCAGTGACCACGGGCTACCTGTACGTTGATAGCAGAGTTGGGAGTGTAAGGACTGAGTAGTGGTGGTCCTTTTAGGAGCCAGCACTCATAGGAGCCCATGGGTGGAGCCGCTGCCTCATAAAGGGGGCCTGGCTGGGACCTACGGTATCCGTAACTGCAGGTCCATTGAATGTTGATACTAACTTTAGGTAGATTTGGGGGGCAGAAACAGATGAAAAATCCCGAGTACATGGTTGCTTTGGTAACCAGCACATTCCGATGATCATAAACTCAACTGATTGCTGTTTTCATGAACACACTATTAATTTCTTTCATTTCTGGGTTCTTTCATGCAGCACCTGTTTATCGCCAGCTGACCACATGCCTGGCGCTAGATCTGTGTCCTGGAATCTTGCCAAGCAGTACCCATTTATTTAGACTCCATCTCTGTAAATTATGTATTTTTGGCAAATGCCAAGAGACAGCATCCAAGGGATCCTGAACCACAGGAGCTTAACCACAACTCCCAGAGAAGCTAGAAGTTGCCAATGTTTACCACTATCAAGGCACTGGAAGTATCAATCTTTGTGAAAACATCTGTACGTGATGCTCTCAAAAGACCTATAAGCAGCAGTTGGGTTGTTGGAGGAGACTCTGTGAGTTTCTGCCCAGGGAGGTTGGCGTTTCCAAAGAGGAGCTGACTTGCCTTGGTGCCCCTGTTGTCAACCTGATTTAACCATGATGTGCTCAGTGCTGGCTATATGTCGGTGACCTTATCCTATTTGTTATCTTGTTACATCTTTACAGTCATCCTGGAAGCCTGGGCTGCTGGTGGCCACGCAGGTGCCCATGTAGGGAGGACCACGGCATTCTGCCAGCAGAGACACATGAGCCTCTCTTGGCTCTGGCACTCAGGATGAGTACTGGGGCCACTCCTATAAGCTTCACTGTGTGTTTTATCTGATGGAAGCCTGCTGCAGTCAATTAAATTAGAGGAAAACCAGGCACAGTTTGAATTCTGTAAAGGAAGAAGTTTGTATCTTACTCCGCTTTACCCTAGCATCACTCTTCTTTCTTTGGAATCTTAGTATTCTTTGGGGAGTTATATTTTGGATCCTCCTGTCTATAGGGAGATTGAAGGAAAACTCACTTGTTATTTCCAGCTGCAGGAACATTGTGTGAATTTATTTTGCCCAATTGGGCTGCTGGCTGGCTTAACAGGTAGAACAGAGCTAAGCTAAAGCTGCTTTGCTTAGATACCAATAGCCTTGATATGTCTTAAACCTGCTCCGTTTTCTCTGGATGATCCTGTGAACTATGCTTTATTCCTTCATTACAAACGACACCCCTAAATCTGTCTGTGCCATTCTTCTAAAAGAATTAGGATCTGTGGAATAACTGTTTCAGTTCTTACTAACTTGCTGTGTGACCTTGTGTTAATTGCTTACCCTCTCTGGTCTATAGTTGTTATCTAAAAATTTAGGGTGTAGAGCTGATGGCCTTTCAATTCTAACATACAGAGATTTTTTTTTTACCTACATAGTCTTTGCATCTAATATACATATTCTCTCTTGCCTCCTTCTTAAAATGGACTTGTGGCATTACTTTTGTTTACAAAAAAATGCGTATTTCAACATAAACAATTTGTGAGATTTTTTACTAGTAGATCCAGTTGATCATGTGAATGATCTTCTCTTGAATAGGAAGGTTTTCCTCAGTCTAGTATACCTACACCTCAGATAAATGGCACTGTGGAGCTATTTAGTTTATTTCTTTTTGAGTGAATATTAGTATCTATCTGGAATCCATCCATTTCATTTAAGTTGTCTTATTTACTGGCATAAAATTATTCATCGTATTTCCCTATTATTTTACATAAACAGCCCATGTTTTTCAAAGGTGACATGTCTCCTGAACATGAATGAAAGCTCTGTATTTTTTTGGAAACATTTCTGCTTAAATTGTTTTACTAGCTTGCTATTTAATTATATGTATTACATGGAGGTTGTTATCAGAAAGTCAAAATTGTTTCAAAACCACCTTCTAAAGGATTCCCAGGCTCTTTCTGTCCTGCACACACTGCAGTGGAGGGTGGGAATTCCCACCGACCCCTCAGATAAGCATTTGATGAACAAGGGCTGAGTCCTCAGGACCGGCCTCGAACAGGTGGTTCAAGTATTCCAAGCATCTTTACCTCAATCTAAGCTTTGTCCACACCCAAGCACAGAGGTGTAGGAGGAATAAGAGTGATGTGCGTAGTGTTGCTAGAAAACAGACAATGGAGGAGTTTGCTTTTAGAATTATTTCTGCAGCCTCACTGATAGGCAAGGAATGTGACCAAGCTCTTGCTTAGACCAGTGGCTTTATTTATTTTTTTAAAGATTTATTTATTTATGCATACAAGAACTGGGGTGTACGCCAGAGGTGAGGGGTGTGTATGTGAGAGGATTCACCAGAGTGGGGAGCAGAACAGGCAGGTTGACTGAAACCCACTGCTGAGGGGAGCAGTGGGCAAGGCAGGAGAGAGCTGCTGTGCCATGTGGGAAGCTCCCTGGCCAGGGATCGAACTCATGCTGCAGTGGCTGCGGATAACTTCATAGTGCTGAGACTTAACCCCATGCACAACCAGAGAGGCCCAGCCAGAGAATTTAAATGTGATGATCCAGGCGGGTGGAGACAGTGAGCCCGTGAAGGCTCTGGGGCTTTGATCAGACAGAAAAAGAAAATGTAAGTCTTTGAGATATCAAATCAGCAGGAGACTGGTCCTAAGGTGGGGTGTACTTTATTGCTCTCCTTCCAAATGGACACACCCAAAGAGCCTCTTTGAACAGCACTGAAAATAGCAGAGCTCAGTTGAAACCATGGCTCTTGCGAATCTCCTGGCTGCAACAGACAAGTGCGATTTCGAATTCGGGTCACAGGCAACATCAGCTTGGCCTGGCAGCCGTGGCTTCTTGGAATTTTACTGAGTGAGTGGTGACACCCCAGGGATGAGATTGTAAGTTGGGGAGTGTTGTTGTGAGGAAACATTAAACCCTGGAGTGAGAGTGAAAGATCAGCTGGCCTCAGGGGAAGCTTTGGTCAGCGCAGACCAGCATCAGATGCCCCAGAGAAGGACAATGTGCGGGCTGGGGCAGGTGGCCCCAGGGCCCAGTGTCTCTGCAAACAGAGATCACAGAGCCTCCGTGCAGAGAACCCTGCTAGCAAGGCAGAAGGGGCTAGGCCTCTTCTGAATTTATGGCTGACAAGAGAAGGAGAAAGCGTTTGTCATACGAAATAATGGGAAAGCAGGGGAAGGGTCATCTGATGGAAAAGTCGGCCAAGAAAAGTAGTTTTCATTGTGGTCACTGGGGTTCTGAGGTCTCAACCTCCACGGGAGAAAATGAGGTCACGCTGCCATTAATGCCCAGCTTGGCACCCCAGCACCTCCACCTGCTCACACGGGACCTCAGTCAGCCTCCTCCGAGGCCCCGGAGCCGCGTGTCTGTCACCTGAGCTCTGGTACACCAAGTCACGCCTCATCTTCTCCCTCCCCTCACCTGTCCCCTGCCCACATTGCCCTCCTTTTCTGGGACTACCTGGGCACTGGGGCCTGTATGAGGGAAGGTGGGGTGGGGTCCTCTGCAGACCATTGTACCTCAGACAGGCTCTTTGAAGCACTGTCCTTAACACTTTGTGTGCCGGTGCCCTTTAAATTTACCAGCCCTTGGGGCCGGCCATTTTCTGTGCCACCGCACGAATGGTATAAGCATTCAATAAAACACACACAACTCCTGAACTACTGGATATTAAAAAAACTGTAATATCTCTCATAAAACACCTTACACTTTCACCAAAACAATGTGTAAAGCTTCTAGACTGAGTACGATCAAAGAAATAGTTCCTAATAGTTCCAAATAAATCCACCGTGGCGTGAAAAACCGGAGACTAGATGAACACGTATTAATACGTGAGCGGCCACCTGATACTGGTGACAAAAACACGTACTAATACGTGAGCGGACCACGAAGTGTTAATCTTGCACTCCCAAGGAGCTTGAGTTAGCTGCTGAGGTTGGGTGGGGGGAGGCAAGGGGGGTGGCTGAGGGGCTGTGGGGGGCAGGGCACAGATGCCATTCCCTGGTATGCCTGTTACCACCTCCCAGGTGTCCACACCTTCTACCCCCTTTGCCACCCTTCTGCCTGTCCATCTGACAACTGGTACAAATAGCTGTAATACAAATAAACCCACCACCGGGCGAAAGCTACGCTGGTCCTGGTTTGGACCACAAACTGCCTCCCTTTGAGGAAGGAGGGATGGGAGATGGGGGTATTGGCACTGGGGGTTTGCAGAGGGTAAGTGGAACATGTGCACATATGGAGGAGCAAAAATGAAACCCAAAAAATAAATAAAAGTAATTACTTATTCACATTATGAAACTAGAATTACTGCTTGTTACAACATTATTTTAAGGGATTGATTTACGGGTCACCTAGAAATTGTGTATTGTTGACCAGTACTTCAGGAAGAATCCTCTAGAGCACTGATCTCTGCCTTTGCTTCTCAAAGTGTAGTCCATGGACCAGCAACACTGAAATCACCTGGGAACTCATTAGAGATGCAGACTCTCACCCCCCCACCCCCGGACTGTATTAGGGCCTTCGCATTCACTGCGTGCCCAGGGAGCTGAGTGCACCCTAACCTTTGAGAAGCCCAGCCCTCTAGGGCAGGAAATGGGAGCTACTGGCTGAGCCTTTTAAGCAGAATGTCTGTCTAAAGGGGGCACTGAGTGCCAGCAGGGAAAAGGTCTAACCTTGCTCATTGGTGCTCTTTGTTACGGGGTGCCTTGGATGTCTGAGAGTGGAACATGCTTTCTGGCAAGAAGCATGAGCATTTCTTGAAGCAAAATAAAATTAGCAGAGGAGAACGTGGGGATGGTAGTGCACGTAGGACCAGATCATGGGGAGTGGGACACTGAGCGAGGGGGGGTTGAGAATTAGTAAGGGGGTTGGGATGAGCTTTTAAACAAGAAAGGACGTGAATGTTGTTTAACATACTCTTGTAAACAATGGAGGCAGTATATAAAACAGCTCCAGAGTGGCTGGGACTGTAGACTGCATCTTTTAAGTCTTCGAGTAGCATAACTATCAGGCGTAAGGTCTGGCAAACTTGCCTCTCTTAGAGACCGCATAGGGTTCAGGTAGGTGCCAGTATGCTGGGAGACACTTAAGGAAATTGGCACAGTAGGCAGGTCAGCAGACAAAAGACAACCCAGAACAGGGGCCCTTCAGACAGTAGGAAATCTATTTAATTACTATTTTCCTGTCCTTGGTTGATGTCCTGTTGGTAGTAGAGATTGGACAGGAACAGTATTAACAACTGAACTGTCATCAGCAGTGACAGTCAGTTTCATTGCATGACTGTAGTCACTCATTTTTCCCAGTTTGATCAATACAGACATTGGCCAGGCTTCCGTGTTACAAAACGGTCGCATTTTTGAAGCTTAGTGAGAGGCTGCATTCCAATTTTTTATTCGTTTCGAAAACCTTCCCTGAGATGTTTGCATAATCAGATGTAAGTTCACAAATGTTTCTTCTGCCTCATATCTGCATACAAGCAAAATGAATTTGTTCCCAAACAGCTCCTGGAAAATGTCCAACACAAATGATTACTCACTCAGTAAAAGGGAAAACGATTCCAGCCAGTCCTCCACCTTCCATCGAAGAATAACCGTGAATAGTCTCAGCAGTATATACAGAGAGCATGAGGGAGCCATCTGGTGAAACCATCAAGAAGTATGATGTTGATAAAAGGGACAATGGTTTGAGGGTAGCTTCCCTGTTAGGAAGGGGAGGGAGTTACATACCATTAAATTCATTGATTTTTATTTCCCAGTCCTTTTTTTTTTGTATTGCATATTATCAGATGTTTTAAAACACCAACTTCATTTCTTTTATTACTTGTAATTGGAAATGCTTGAAAAGTGATTATGTTTTGCTTATGCCCTATACCAACTTGGGTGTGATTCTCCCATTTCTTTTTCTAGTGTGTTATCAAAGCCTTCTACAAGTCACTGTGACAATTCTTAAGTTAATGCTGACCTCAAACATAGTTTTTCTTTGTGTGTTTTTAAAAAAGATTTATTTATTTATGCATACAAGCTGGGGTGGAGACCAGAGGTGGAGGGGGTGGTGGTGATGAGAGAATTCACCAGAGACAGAGTGGGGAGCACAACAGGCAGATCTACTGAAGTACACTGCTGAGGGGAGCAGCGGGCCAGGCAGGAGAGGTCTGCTGCGCCATGTGGGAATCTCCCTGGCTGGGTATTGAACTCGTGCTGCAGTGGCTCTGGAGAGCTTCATAGTACTGCACTTAATCCATTGTGCCACCAGGGAGGCCCTTCTTTGTGTTTTAGTTAGGCATACGGGTTCTGATTTTAAAAGGACCAGGGAAAGGTACAGTTTCTTTGTTGTAACTTTAAAAGACAAGTAAAAAATTAATTTTTGCTGTATATTTCCCCCGTCGATCCTGAACTCAATAATTAGCAGTTTAACCGAGTAATTTGAAATGATGAGAACACAAACTGGGTTAATGTGACTTGTAGTCATTTTTGTAGCCTTTTCAGTGTAACAAGGAGGGAGTTGACCATTGTAGAATCAGGTTGTGTTGATTCACCTGAATTGAGGCTGCAGCTAGGAGACCCAATTGCTAGGAGGCAATTGGGAGCTAGGAGGAGACCCAATTGCTAGGAGGCCTTCAGCAAAGTGTCTGCAGGTGCTGGGTTATTGGCTCATGCCAGAGAATCCTAGGCTCAGTGAACAGAAGTCTGTTTATCTCTCCAGAAGAGCCAGGATGCTTGGCTTTGCTGGAGTGTTTCTCTTATTATTCTGTCCCTGCTTCCTTCCTATTTCATTCTCTACATGAATGACAAATTTACTCTGCTAAGTCCTATCAAGCATGGCCGTATTGTCTTTGGTCTTGTACATGGATATGGGGGAAGTCCAAGGTTGCAAGACCTGTTTTCTTTTGGAGAGGGCAGTAAATAAGCACAGTTTGAGTGCCCTCTCTTTGCTAAGCAGCCTGATGGGTACCTCACCATGAGTGAGATGTCAGGCTTGGCAGCTATGGAAACTGAGGTGCAGAGAGGTTATATAACATTCCCAAAGCCACACAGCTGATAAGGGAACCAGGATTGAAATGAGTTCTTCTCACTCTATGTCCAGTGTTCAGCATACACAATTCTAAAATGAAGCTTTCACAGACTGAAAGCTTCCTGTATTAGCCATTTGTATAAATTCTGCTTTGGCAAAGTTCCTGGGAGTAAGTGGATGTCTGTGATCACGTGTTTTTTCACCTCACTGACTTACTCTGTTTAGGAGGTTTGTTGTATGATGCGCCAGTTCTGAAAGTAGTAACAATCAATTATTTACTGCAAGAGCTGGGAGGCTGAGATTTGATATACTTGTTTGATGTTAGGATTGGGAACTTGTTTTGCAAATCTGGAACATTTTGTGTATGTAATAGGGTGGAGCAGGGGGGTTTGCATAGTCCATGATCTCTGCCTCTGAAGAGTTAAGTTTAGTGGAGATGAAGAATGTTTGTACTTTTGAAGATGCAGTAACAATAGCAGAGATGTGTGGAAAGGGAGCCCAGGTGTTCCTAACCAGGTGCTAACCAGGGTTCCTAACCAGGCATTGGATTTTAAGCATTCATGCTAACTGTTGGTTTTATGAATGACTGACTAGGCTTTGGGGTAGAGTGCTATTACTGTGAAACTGGGAGGTCAGGGAAATCTTAGTAGTAGGTGTGGTCTTAGGTCTTATAAGATGGTGAGAGTTGGATAGATGGGAGAAGTGAGGTTAGAGTAGGGTAGGGAGGGGTGAGATCACTGGATTATGATGGGTTTTATGTCAAGCTGAAGAGTTTGGCTTTGGCCCTTGTGGATGGTAATAGGGAGCCACCATAGGTTCTTGAGCAGAGGAGTGACTCAGCAAAAGCAGTGCTTGTTCTACTGAATGTGTGGGGTTAGAATGGTGTTGTGAGGAAACCCTATAACTGTTTATTTGTAATTGGGGTATTTGAGGCCAAAGCAGCAGGATTGTGAATTTAAGGCCAATTTATGTTGCTATAGGAAGTTAACAGAAAAACAGAGCGCAACCAAGCGTCCTTTCTATGGGAAGCTACTGGCTTTGTGGCTGTGGACTGGGAATTGGGATGTTTAATTTTTGCTATTTACTAGGAACAGAATGGGGGTTATTATCCTAGGTGATGTTAAGTGGAGCCATATGAAATTTCCATATTTTGGAAATTGATAGAACTACCTGCAATGCCATAAGGTTCTGTTCAATTATGTGTATAAAGTATTGTTATGAGTGAACATGGGCTGGCCTTGGGCTTTCTGGCCAGCCAATGCGGCAAGTACCTGGATAATGTTGCTTCCAGTCAGCTTGAAAGTACTTGTTGTGTGGTTCTCGGGAGATGAATCTCCCGAGTGAGATCCTGTGTGCTTCCTCCCCTTGCCCACCCCCCTATCATTTATAGTTGCCTCATCTTTTTTCCTTACCTTTAAAGAAAAAATTTTCCTCCAGACTAAAATCTTAAAGGAGGAAGGAAGGCTTGTGGAAGAGAAGATAAAAATATCTTCTGTTTTTCTGGCACTCTTGGGTAGCACAATGCAGACAGAACCACAAGAGCCATTTCTGTAGCTCCCAGATGTTGGGGAGATGGGGCTGAGTTCTCACTCTTGCTCCAGACAGAGGAGGTTTGGGATGAGTTCTTGAATGCATGGGCAGTGTTGTGAGCATGGTTGATAGTGGTGTGGAAGAGGCCAAGTGCTGTCCTCACATACCTTCTCGGCCCTTCTCTGTACTTAGCCATTGGCTGAACACTGAGCCTCCTCCCTGGCCTTTTCTCAGGTCTGCTGGGGGAATAGAGGTCTATAGTCCAGCCTAGGATATAGGCCAAGATCCCTTTCTGTGCTCTTACATTGAGTTTCTGGGGAAATAACTAGGACTCCATTTACTTACTCTGGCAAATATGCATCGTGGCTCCTACTCTGTGAGAAGCACCAGAAGGAAAGCAAATGTAACTCTAGTCCTTTGGGTGCATGTTTGAGGGTCATCTTCCTTGGCACCCTCCTTCTCTCTCAGCATCAACTCTTTGAGACAAAAATGAAACAGGTAGATTAGACAGATTATTAGAAGAAAAGAAATAACGGCTGTCCACAAATAAACAGTGTAACTGTCAATGTGATTGTTAGGCTCAAAAATTCACGGCATGTGGGAAGATCAGTACCAGCCACAACTTGTCATCCAATCTGACACCTGTGTCTTGATGGGAATCATCTCAGAACAGATTGTATGCTTTAATTAAAAAACAAAACCCCCCAAAAACGTGTATAAATATGCTGGGTCAAATTGCCCATGTTGGCACCATTGGCGCTTCTGTTCCAATTCAAATGCGCTTGAAACAACTACCTTTACTTCTTTCAAAAGAAAGCATAAATGATAGATTCCTACCTGTAGCTCTGGCCTGTGGACCCCTTGTGTGTCGTTAGTCATTCACAGCACATTCTCATAGTTTAACTCTCCACATTCTGTGATCTTCCTATTTCATTTCCTTCTAGGACAGAAATGGAAATTGAACCGCCTCTGCCTCAACTTCTTCTTTTCTGCTTGGGAACTGTTGATCAGGAAGTGCAAAGTCTTGTTTTATTCACTTATTTAAATTAATAGGAAATAAAATGAGAAAGAGTACATTGTCATTATTCAAGTTCTGAAGATCAATATGACCCTGGATTCTTTCTTTTCTATTTTACTTTTTTATTATTATTTTAAAAGATTTATTTGTTTATGCATACAAGAGCTGGGCTGTAGGCCAGAGGTGTGTGTGTGTGTGGGGTAAGAGGATTCACCAGATACAGAGTGGGGAGCATAACAGGCGGATTGACTGAAGTACACTGCTGAGGGGAGCAGCAGGAGAGATAGGAGAGGTCTGCTGCGCCATGTGGGAAGCTCCCTGATGGGGGATCGAACTGGAGCTGCAGTGACTGCTGATAGCTTCACAGTGCTGAGACTTAACTTGTGCCACCAGAGAGGCCCCTCTTTCCTATATTTTAATAAAAGAAGGAAAAAACATCTGGAAAACTGTCTATTCTAGATAGAAGTCTTCTTCAACTTTCCTTTGCTAACCCCAGTACAAAAGAATCTCAATCAGAACTTTAAGAAATACTCATCATGTCATGTTGGTCTTTGAGTTTTTTTGATGACTGATAAAACTTTGCACAGTAGAAATCTACTTTAACCGACAGATTGTGTTACTACCAAAATGAAATGATAATACAAAGGAGATATTGAGATCTTAAGGGCAGTGTTGATAACTGGCCATTATGGATTATGGGATGAGGTTATGTCAGTTCACTCTGTTAAATTAATTGTAATCAATTTCGCCTTTATTTTCCACAAAAGCCCTGGAAGAAGATGTTATCATATATCATATAGCTAACAAAACTGAGCTGTGAGTGATTTGCTCAAGTCCACACAAACAGGATTCAAATCCACATCTGTTTCAAACTCTGTGACCCAGCTTCACATATTTGCTCACCCTGAGTAGACTGAAAGTTAAGCTCAGAGAACTATTCTTGGCAGAACAGTAAGATTTGCGTTCTTTAAAGCTCCAGAATTTTCTGGTTTCTTGTTGGTATTTCCTGGGCAGCATACCTTGGACTTTTTAATCTCAGTTGTAGATTCTTTTGAAGGTCAGCTAACTTAGGAAAGCCGGAGTTGTGTTCTTAAGGTCAGTTCTCACCTGGAGAGGGCTCCTGAATTATGACTCAGCCTGGAGGTTCCTGGGAAGCATAGAGAAGCTATGTCAGCCCAACACTGAGTCTGTTCTTCACTCCTGGTCTCACGTAGAGGAGGTTTGGGACTAGGCCTAAAGTGTAATGGTGCTGTCATTTCAAGTGAATCCTTATAGATCACACTTAAAAACTGTAATAGTCAGTAATCTTAAGTTGCTTTGGTGAAGGCCAGAGGATTCTTTGAATCCATTTTGACTAATGCCCTGTTGTCATTTTCCTGTTGCAGCACATCGAGGCCTATGTGACCATTCCCTAAAATATTTAAGCTCGAGAATCACAGAGCGGAAGCTGCAGGGCTCATGGCTTCCTGCCGGCCGAGGAAATTTGGAGAAACCATTCCTGGGACCGCGCGGCTCCATCTTACCTGTGTTCAGCCCTCAGAACGGCCTTCACCCTGTCAATTCAGAGAACAGCCCGCTGAAGCCCAGGGTCGTGACCGTGGTGAAGCTGGGTGGGCACCCCCTCCGGAAGATCACCCTGCTCCTCAACAGGCGGTCGGTACAGACCTTTGAGCAGCTACTGGCGGATGTCTCAGAGGCCTTGGGCTTTCCAAGATGGAAGAACGATCGTGTGAGGAAACTGTTTAATCTCAAAGGTAGGGAAATCAGGAGTGTCTCTGATTTCTTCAGGGAAGGGGATGCGTTCATAGCCATGGGCAAAGAACCACTGACACTGAAGAACATTCAGGTGGCTGTCGAAGAACTCTACCCCAACAAAGCCCGAGCCCTGACATTGACCCAACACAGCCGGGTCCCTTCTCCGAGGCTGAGAAGCAGGCTTTATAGCAAGGCTCTAAAAGGGGGTCACCACTGTGGAGACACTGAGATTGCCAAGAGCTGCAGTGAGGCTGTGGGGCCCAAGGCAGCCATCAGACATCAGGGCAAGACCCATGCAGAGCCAGCACTGGGGGAAAGGACAAGAACCCAGAAGTGGGTGAGGGGCAAATGGGAGCCTGAGCCTGGAAGCAAGCTCCCCAAGGAAGCCACTCTAGAGGAGAAGCATGCAAGCGGAGAGAAGCACCTGGGTGTGGAGATTGAAAAAACCTCAGGTGAAATCATCAGGTGTGAGAAATGCAAGAGAGAACTGGAGCTCCAGCAGAGGGAGAGGCTGTCCCTGGGAACCAGCGAGCTGGACATGGGGAAGTGCCAACGGTATGATGTCGAGAAACTGGTGAGGACCAAGAGCTGCAGGAGGTCCCCAGAAGCAAACCCCCCAGGTGGGGAGGAAGGGTGGAAGGGCGACGTTCACAGAACCGGTCCCAAGGACCCCACACAGGAGCTGAGGAAACCCAGCAAGAACACGGACAGGAAAGAGGACAGAGACCAGGAGGGCCAGGAAGGTCATCCACAGGCGGCAGCCAAGGCTAAGAAGGATCTCGTGGAAATTCAGCCCGTCAGTGAGGACGGGCCGAGGGAAGTGAAGAAAGACTCCAGAAACGCCGGCAGGAACAAGCATGGCGGCTGGCTCCTGAGAGAGCAGCAGGCGGAGGCGGAGAAGCTTCCTGGGCCTGGAGGGGAAGAGCAGGAGGCAGAGAAGGAGAAAAAGCCATACGTGTCAGGAGGGAAAAAGATGGTTCCTAGAGACGACCAGGCTGCAAGGGTAGAAAAGGATTACAAGCTGAGGCCTGAAGAGAGCAGGGCGGGGCGGCCCAGTGGCCGGAAGCAGCGGCCTGCCGGCATCATCTCAGCGGCCGTGGAGAAGCACTACGACACCGGCAGGGTCATCGGGGATGGGAACTTCGCTGTGGTGAAGGAGTGCAGGCACCGGGGAACCAGGCAGGCCTACGCCATGAAGATCATCGATAAGTCCAAACTCAAGGGCAAGGAGGACATTGTTGACAGTGAGATCTTAATTATTCAGAGCCTCTCTCATCCCAATATTGTGAAATTGCATGAAGTGTACGAAACGGAAAGGGAAATCTACCTGATCATGGAGTATGTGCAAGGCGGGGACCTTTTTGACGCCATCATAGAAAGCGTGAAGTTTCCCGAGCGCGACGCCGCCCTCATGCTCATGGACTTATGCAAGGCACTGGTCCACATGCACGATAAGAGCATCGTCCACCGGGACCTCAAGCCAGAAAACCTGCTGGTAAGCCCCGGTCTTGCAGCAGTGGGTGTTTATAATCGCTCACCCTCCACTCTAGAACATCAGTGTGTTCCATACGCGTTCCATACGTGTTCCAGCATGTTACATACATGTTCCAGTATTTAAAGTCGCTGAGGTGAATTGCTTTTGACCTACATGATCAAAAAAGAAACCTTCCAATGTAACTAACTGGAAAATGTTTCCTCATCCCAGGGAGAAAAATACTTTCACCTGAATAATGACCAGGTGAAGGTCTTAATTTATTGGGAATTGTGCAACCTCTGCCTTAGGCACTTGGGGCTGTCTGCTGGTAGCAGCTTCCCCTGTGGGGAAGTTATGGAACCCCTCCTCGGTCTTTTTAAAGGTAATGTTTCACCAATGGACTCCCAAAGTCTCAGCACTCCAGGAATTCTTTTTTTTTTTTTTAAAGATTTATTTATGCATGAAAGAGCTGGGGTGTAGGCCAGAGGTGGGGGTGTGTGTGAGAGGATTCACCAGAGACAGAGTGGGGAGCAGAATAGGTGGATTGACTGAAACACACTGCTGAGGGGAGCAAAGGGAGAGGCAGGAGAGGTCTGCTGCACCATATGGGAAGCTCTCTGGCGGGGATCGAACTGTTGCTGCAGTGGCTGCGGATAGCTTCACAGTGCTGAGACTTAACCCGTTGTGACACCAGGGAGGCCCATTTTAGAAATTCTTGTATGGAATGGATAGAGGTTGACTTGGGAGTCAGATAACTTGAGTTTGAACCCTGGCTCTCTGCATGGCTTGCTTAGGATAAGTCCTTCACCTATCTGGGCCTTAGTTGCCTCCCCCTAAAAAGGGAAGTGTGATAGTACCTTCCTTGGAAGGTTGAGGACTGAGCACAGGAAAGAGGCAAGCAGCCTCTGATGGCTGGGAGCCGGCTGAGTGCTCAGGCCAGCTGCATTCCTCTATTGAATGTCAACAGTTTTATAGACCATCAGCGTCAGATAATGTGATCATGATGGGTCAGGGCAAAAGCAAGGCCTCTTTATAATCATGTGCAAATGCAGATAGAAACAAGATTGTCCCAACCACAGATCCAGTCACAGAACCCTTCTGGCTGTTGTGTGTGATGCTTCACTTCATTCCTTCCACGTTCTAGATAAGAGTCACTAAGCTATCCAATCTCAAAAAGACCCTCACTTCCTGATAGTATCCAATTTAGAGCAAATCCTGCTTTCTTGAACTATTACCCAAATCACTTGACGCAGCCCAAATCTTAGCATGTGTTTTGTACACCCTCTGACCAGGATGCCTGGGGCCCAGTGGTGTGTGTACTTTCGGGTTGCAGGGAGTCCATACACCCAGCGTGTTCCTGAATGCAAGTGTGTTCCTAGTGGTCTTGTTAGAACAACATACTCCATACTGACACCCCCTGGACCGTTATCCCACTTTCTTCATGCCCCAAATATGATACATTCATATTTATCCTCCTGTTTCTCCTTACTGGAAAGAAGTTCTATTACAACAGAATTTTTAAAAAATTCACACTGTACCCTGAAACCTAGAGAGTTTGTCAGATGGTGGACATTCATTAGATTATTTATTTATTTATTTTACGCATGTCAGAGGTGGGGTGTAGGCCAGAGGTGTGAGCGGGTGAGAACAGTCACCAGAGACAGAGTGGGGGGCAGAACAGGTGGATCTACTGAAATACACTGCTGAGGGGAGCAGTGGGCGAGAAAGGAGGGGTCTGTTGTGCCATGTGGGAAGTTCCCTGGCCTGGGACCAAACTCGTGTTGCAGTGGCTGGTGATAGCTTCATAGTGCTGAGACTTAACCACTTGTGCCACCAGTGAGGCCCCATTCATTAGCTATTATGCAGACCATAGCATGCTGTCTGGGGAAGAAAGCAAACATCCAGTCAGTGCCATCTACTGTTATTATAGCAAAAACAGTTCTGATTTAAAGTTGATAGAGGGGTGAGCCCTCAAAGCCAGGTTGCTGCAGATAGATATGTAGTGATTGGAAACAGTAATTTCACCGAACCACAGTTTTTTTGGGCAGGATTTAGCCTGTTTCCTCTAATTTTTATGGCTGAGGCCCACCTGGAAACACCATCCAGTGCGTCATCTGTGTGTTATACTGCTCCCACAAGCACAATGAAACTTGGAGTGAGTCAAGCTAATTATCTGGTGAAATAAGGTCTGTATTGGCCACAGAGTCAACCTTGTTGTGACCCAAATTCATAAGCCCGACTGGTTGCCCAAGTGGTCTGAATGACCTTTCAGGAGCTCTGCCTTTGAAAGGTCGCTTCTGCATTAGCTGTGAGTCCTCAGTCTGTCTTCACTCACTTTTTAATTGTCTCTGCCTTTTGGGTCTGAGCCCAAGTGTCCTCCGAGTGTGATGCACTCTGTCCTATTCGTTATGGCCACTTTGGAGCTGCAGCAGGAGTGTCCTTAACGAGCCTCTGATGTTTGCCCTGGGTTGTCTAAGTAGGAGCAGTTCTGATTGGAGGCCTGGCGGGTCCCCTGAGCTGCCCATTTCAGGCTTGTGCCTAATTAGGCATCACGACAGCCACACGAATTCTCCAGGGTGTGGAATGAGGTCATTTACCCTATAGGATCGTTTTCTTCTGGGGACAGTCATCTGAGCTTGCATTTTCTCAATCAGGTCGTGGAGCCAGTCTGTCAAGCCGGCCCATCTGCTGGGCAAGAGAGAAGCTCGCTTGTGTTGAGGAACTAACTTGTCTGCTTTTCAAAAAATGGAGAGTCAGTACTGGTTTAGATTGCGGGGAGAAGTTTGCTTGAGGAAGTAGAAAAGCGACATGAAGGAGGTTCTGGATGGTCTGAGAAGCTATCTGACAACTCTTCATAGAATTACATGTTAGTGCATCTGTGTTTATTGAGCCCTTAAGGGCAATTAATTGTGTTTATATGTGTATATTGTGTGTGCTGAGAGGTGGTGGGGGGTAAAACTGCAGAGTAGCTATCATTTTTCATTCCGAATACATGGGTTATTATTGGTGTAGGTTGTAACTGATGTTTAGAACCTTTTCCCTGATTTCAAATATAAAAGTGTTTTGTGGTGGTATGGCTCCTTCAGAAACTGCAAAAAGGTATATATTTGAGTCATCTTTTGTGGAATAGGTCAGTATCTTTTCTCCCTTCTGGATAATTTGTCAACTTACATTTTCAAAAATGAGTTGGTCTGTCATATTTATGAACTATGCTTGCCCTTCAGGTGGAGTAAAGTTCGATACAGTATTACATCAGAAATCTAAACGCTATCTAATATAAACACTTTTTGGCTTTTCAGACAGAGATCTGGAATAGTGTTAGATTTGACAGTAGGATCATTGTTTGGGCTTAGAAAGCTGTTACTGGCTGATAGTTACATTTCAACTTGGTTGGTTTTCTGAGATTCAGTATTTAATAATATTACATATTAAATCTCACCATGGTGTCCTCTGTTTATCACCAATTCAGGTTCTTCAGTTGCCTTTAACTTACTGTCCTGCACTTGGGTTGAGCTTTGTATTATCAGGATAATTGTTTTTTGCTTTAATGGATGGCTGTTGTCTGTATTAAGTCCTATCTTTGCTAAGCTTAGAAAGGTGATTATGTTAGGACTAACTTTTGATTACATGGCTGTAACTGCTGCTGCTTTTAGAGACTTTCTGAATGTGTTAAAAGCTCTTAATGAATATACCAAACTTATCATATTGTTTTAATCAACAGAAATATTTATATCTGATAATTGGGCCCTAGAGTAAAGTTTTAGACCTATATTACTGAGTTTTTCTATTTCTGCTGATCACATTTCCTGATAAGATGCCAGTACTCCTCCTCCCTTTGGGTTATTTAGACTCCTGGGATCTTGCAAAAGAAGTTTTAATTATGAAAATTTCCAGCTTGCAGAAATATCAGTGTTAATTGCTGCTTCTGCCGGTAAATGCTCCCTTGGTGGGGTTGGAATGTGCTGTGTGGTGTCGACTGGCTCCTCGGAGGAGGGGAGGGAGTAAGCAGGAGTTGGAGAAGTGGTGATAATCAGATCAACCCACACCCGAAGTGGACAGGCCAGGTTATTTATGACCTTTCCAAACAACCAAGAAAGCTGAGTGGCTGGGGCAGGGGAAGAGATTAAAGAGATGTCAGACACAAGCAAACTCATCTGCGAACAATCTCTCCCAGAATAAGGGGAAGAAAAGAGACAAATTCCCGCTCTGACATGGGGCTGGAAGAAATGAGATGGGTGGGCAGGCTACTGCACCTTGACTGACATATAAGGTGCCCCCTGCCTCCCCCCCCCTCTATTCTTCTCACACAGGTTCACCAGCAAATAGAGAGCTTGGAGCAGACACCTTTCCAGTTGAGGAGAAATGGTGGTGGTGGGGTTGTGGGGACAGGTCACAGTTTGGTCAAGGACAAAAGTTGTACCCCCTTTGTCTTCCTAGCCTTTAGAAAGGAACAGATTGTTCTAGATATTTAAGTCCTGAATCTGAATAGGACAGGGTGGTGACCAGTGTTCCCAAGGATGGCAAGGAAAATCGAAAAAGGTTAAAGATGGTCAAATACATCCTTGGCCTAATCTCCCTTAAAATAAACAGCTATTCTCCCTGTCCATCCACGTTGTTCGTCTAATTCCCTAGGCTCTTTTCCACTTCTTTGCTATAGAAGAAGGACTCCATGATCTTAGTCAGTGGTTCTGTGACACATAATTCTCCCTGATCAGCAGGGCTGACATAGCTCTAATATCTATTTCCTTTCCTTGTGGCTTCTCAGAGATCTCCATGTCCATTTATCAAGGTCCAAGCATTCATACTGAAATCGGGCAGAAGGGGTGTCTAATCCCTTCGTGGTTGCCAACTGAAATCGGGCAGAACGGGCCTCAAATGCCCAGGCTCTGCGGCAAGAGCCACCAAAAAGCCCCAAAAGGCCGAAAGGCCAAATACAACAAAGGACAGCGCCTATGAGAGGACAGGGCACTGTCTGTGGTTTCTCACCCGCG
The DNA here is from genome assembly GCA_004024925.1 of Scalopus aquaticus. NCBI lineage: Eukaryota > Metazoa > Chordata > Mammalia > Eulipotyphla > Talpidae > Scalopus > Scalopus aquaticus. The sequence goes on from PVIJ01004786.1 coordinate 31,896, forward strand.
CGCACAATTGCAGGAGACTTCAGGCTACAGGAACAACAACAGCAAACATGGGGTTTATTGTACAAATGGGGGAAACAGAGCTCGCTGCAGCCTCAGGTGGCGGCCGCCTCGCCCGGAACGCATCGGGGACGGCAGCTCCTTGGGAGGCGCTGGGTTAGGCCCACAAACAGGCCTCTGAGACACCAGGCCCAAGCCTCTGGGGCTCCTTTCAGGCTGCGTCAGAGACAGCACCGGAGGCCCAGTCTCTGCAGAGTCCTTCGGCTTCTCTTCCTCTCCGGAGGGCGGCTGCTGGTGCTTCTTTTCTTCTTTCTTCTCTTCTCGGAGGCCAGGAACTGACTTCTCTCTTCTCTCTCCGGAGTCTGGAACCGTCTCTTTCTTCTCCTGGGGGCTGGCCGTGTCGTGTCTTCTCCTGTTCGGTTCAGTCCTTTCCCCCTCTTCGGTTCAATCTTTTTCTTCTTTTTCCTCCTTTTTTTTTTTTTTTCCTCCTCTCGGTCCAATCTTTTCTCTCTTTAGGTCCCTCCAATCCTGGTTTATATCCTCTCCCAGAGTACCATCCACACGTCTGATTGGACCATGTTCAATCCTGGAGCTGATTGGACCGACCCATCAGCTCCTAGCACCTGATTGGTCCATACAAAAAACGGCAGTTACTGGGCAGGAGCAACTGCTATAACTGATTCCGGAGCAGCGGGATAAGAGGCCCCACCGCTCCTGCAGGCACCCAAGCTGCTAAGGCAGCTTGGTTCCGGTAACAATACTATTTTTATACACCGATCCTAATAATTAAATATTAAAATGTTCATGACAACTATGTTTCTTCTGTTAGTTCCTTTTGAAACAGTCACCTGAAAGATAGGTATCTGAAAATTTATGGCCTGCAATAAATTATCAACAACAAAAGCAACTTTAATGCATGATTTACTTGAAGATATACATGCTGCATACCTTCTAAAACTGCAAACTTCATGTGCTCAGGGAGTCCTGAAGTTCAGGTTGTTTAGTAAAGGACCGTTGGTCTCTTGATACCTGCGCTCATGTGTGTCGTCAGCCTTTCTGAGTGTGTTTTTGTGAGCCATTCAGTCATTGAGGAGCTAAGATTAAGTTTCTTAAAGCCCTTAATCTGAGGAAGGAACTCAGTAAATCTCTTCAACATGTTTTCAAGTTTTCTAATTGAAGTGACACGGACATGCCAATTCTGTTTAAGCCTCTTCCAAATGCCCCAAGTTAGGTGTTACATAAGGGTATAGAAAGGAAGGATGGGAAAAGGAAGAAAAGAGAGGGTGAGATAAGAGATGAGATGATGATGATGAGAGAGAGAGAGAGAGAGAGAGAGAGAGAGAGGGAGGGAAGGAAGAGGGGAGAGCGGAGAGGTTGTCCTTACTTCTTTCACTCTCATGCATTAAACTTACCAAGTTGATTGTAATTTCCTTTTTTTTTTAAAGATTTATTTATTTGCTGCATACAAGTTGGGGTGTAGACCAGAGGTGTGGGGTGATGAGAGGGTTCACCAGAGACAGAGTGGGGAGCAGAACAGGCAGATCAACCGAAGTACACTGCTGAGGGGAGTAGCGGGTGAGTGAGGCAGGAGAGGTCTGCTGCGCCATGTGGGAAGCTCCCTGGTCAGGGTGTGGATAGCTTCATAGTGCTGAGATGTTAACCAGTTGTACCACCAGGGAGGCCCCTGACTGAAACTTCTGCAGTTTCTGACTGAAACTTCTGACAGAACTCAGCAGACTTGGACATTCTTTGTAGACATTGAATCCCTCCCCAACCTTAAATTCTTTGGCAATTAAAATTCTTTGGCAAGAATACTCTATTTTTCATATTTAGACCAAACTCTTAAAATTCCTTTAAGGCCATCAGATAGAATATATATATAATTAGGTTAAAAGATTATTTGTTTAAAAATCTCATGAGGCTTCACCCCAAGCCATTTGGACCATGATGCCTGTGGGAAACAGTAAATTCCCCCTCCAGGAGCCAACTCTGATGTTTTAACCTCAGAGTTCAAGGCACCCCTGGAAGCTCATGAATAGATATTGGGGAACAGACCAACAGTGATTCTATTTGTATTAACTTTGTCTTTACTGCGTAAGATCTTGACCTTGGGAACTTTGACAAAGTACATGCATGGTCATATAATTATGGATTTGGTGTTCTTTGTAGGTTCATTATCTTTCCCAGGAGGGAGTAAGAAACAGGAGCATAAAGATAATCTTTCTTTGTGGAAAGATACTGCTAGTGTCTGCACTCCAGGGAGCAGAATGAGTTTTAAGAGCTGGGGAAAAGAAACTAAGGGTGTATGTATGGAAATAATACCTTTCTGGCTGTCCTTTTGGAAGCTGAGCTACCTTCCAGCTGCAACAGGACTACCTGAATAGACCTGGTTGAAAGCAGCACTTCTCAAAGTTCATGTGCAAGGGAACCAGCTGGGATCTTGGTAAATGCAGATGTTGATTCAGTAGGTCTGGGGAGGGACCTGAGATGCTCTAGTTCCTCTGAGCTGGCAGGTGACAACAGTGCTCTGCAGAGCATACATTGAGGAGCAAGGGCTCAAGCAATAAACATATCTAATTGCCTTACTGACCTAGCAACCTGAGGACAACTCCAGGCCTGGTTAGTAGAGTAGGATAAAGCTGTCAAGGCAGCTTTTGCCGTTTCTCTCAGGGCCCTCAAATGTCTACCTCACTCCAGGCATCATGTTGTCACACTCATATTTTAAAAGGTAGCAAGAGAGGTCGGTCATTGGTGGTGTTCTCTTTTTAAGCTGGTGGAAAATCATGCTCAGGAACTCCCAGCATATTTCCTGTTCCATCTCATTGGCCAGAATGGGTCACGTGACCTCCCTTGAAAAAGCAGAATGGTTGTGGTGATGATGTAGCCTAATTCCTGTTGCTGCTGTCCTGGGATAGCCTTTCCTGATGCATCCTCACTCAGTGGCTTGGGCCAAGCTTTTGTGGAAATTTCTTGCTGGTTACCTCAGTTATCTTTTGTTAATAGTAGTACCTCTTAGTCTGCACCTGATGATTATGGCCTTCTTCCTGTTGTTCTCCACCGGAATTCTCAGATGGGCACTGTTGGCATTTGGGCAGAATGACTCCACTAGGAGAGCTGTCGCAGGATGCTTAGCAGTGTCCTGGCTTCTACCCTGTATAGCACCCCCAATGTGATAACCAAAATAAAGAAAATGTCACTAGACATTGCCAGAGATCCTTAGGGTGGTAATGGCTGGTGTAGAGGATCCCTGGTGGAGAAACATAGCTGAACGTCGATGTGACATTGACTCTTTTGCCCCGTTAGAACACACACCCCATCAGAGTATCCACTGCCTTTGTTGTCATGGAATTTAGACATTTTCAAAAGTGAATATTATTGCTGTATAACATTGTATAAATGTAAGGTTGACAGTGCGTTATTTTGATACATTTGTATATAGTAATATAATGGCCTTTGTAGCCATATTTACCACATTACAAAGGTACAGTACTATTGTTGCTTTTATACTCATTATAAGATACAGCAGATCACTGTGGCTTAGTTGTTGTAAATTTATTCTCTTGAACGCCATCAGTTTTATTGCCCCACCCACCATTTTACTGTTTTTTTTTTTTAAATAAAAGATTTATTTATTTATGCATACAAGAGCTGGGGTGCAGGCCAGAGGTGTGGGGTGGTGAGAGGATTCACCAGAGACAGGATGGGAAGCAGAACAGGCAGATCAGAAATACACTGCTGAGGGGAGCAGCAGGTGAGGCAGGAGAGGTCTGCTATGCCATGTGGTAAGCTCCCTGACTGGGATTGAACTTGTGCTGCAGTGGCTGTGAATAGCTTGATAGTGCTGAGACTTAACTTGTACCACCAGGGAGGCCCTGTTTGGTTTTTTTTTTTTTAATGAGGTTGACTTGTTTTTTGATTCTACATGTAAGTGGTATCATACAGACTGTCTGACTTATTGCACTTGACATTACATGTATGTCACATTGTGTGCATATAATATTTGTCGAATAAATATGAGGTGTTAATTAAGAAGAAAAAAGCTAGTCCGATATGTACATACTCAAGGCAGGTCATAAGCCTGTCATGTAACAGGTCCCGGTGAGGACTTCATTTTTATCTCTGCCGATTTTTTCAGTCATTCTTTGGTATCATGGTATCCTTTGAAACGTAAATTGATTTTAGGCGTTGGGATTTTGATATGAATTGGTTTCCAAGATTATTTCAGTCCTCAAAACCAGTTGAAAATGGGGCCTTGGAGGGAAAAGGTCAGAGGAAACACTGAGGATCAAGTAAGAAGCTGGCAAAAAGAAGCAGCTTTATTCGCATGTTAATTTTCCTCATGGCCGCCCCTTGCTATTTGATCTGTACTCTGCTGCCATCTTCTGTCCGGAGCGGAAGATCTCTAGACTGGTTTTAAATTGATGTACCCTTGAAGACCAGGAGGCCTCGGATAATTGCCCAGGAAAATACAGGTTCCCCATGAAGGTTGTAGACCACCCACATGTGACCTAGGATAATATAGATCGCCTAGATTCAAAGCAGGGTACTTTGGTGTCACTGGAAAGGCAGGTACTGGCTGCAGACAGACCAACAGTGTTACGGGGCCCCGTGAATTAATCTCTCTCGCCTTTTCGGTGAAGGGGCAGCTGAAAGCAGAGCCAGGGAAGGAAGGCAGCCCAGGGCAGTGAGTTTAGGTAAACCAGAAGAGGGAGAACTGGAGCTGTGGCTGAGGCAAGGTCAGATGGTGCTATGGGCGGACCTCAACCCAACTCTGCCACTCTGCTCTCTTCTCCTCCCTCCGTCCCCCTAGGTATAGGTCAGCATCTGGACACTTAACATAAATACATTTTTAAAATAAAAACCTGAGTTCCCACCCTGTTTAACCTGCCACTACCTCAGTGGAACCAGGTTTTGGAATTGGGAGGAGGGTTCTGTGGGGAAGGGAATGTTTGTTACTTCATATCCAAATACATATTGTATTTTGGTGGATTAAATCAGCCAAACACTTTAAATGCTGGTAATAGTTGGGAATATTTATAAATATTTGTGAGGATATTTTCTCAGCGGTTACCCAGCAAGTGTGGTGAATGTGGATGGTCCATCTGGAGACTCCAGGCACTGCGCTATTTGTTGTCCTTCCCTTCCAAACTGGATTTTCTAGTCTAAACTAGTCCAGTAATTACCTCCTGCCTGCTTCTGGGTTATGTCTGCTTCCACACACGGAACAAAGCAGGCTCGGCTGCTCATGTGGCTTCTGTGACTTTCCATTTTGCTGAGGTGACTCATGGAGGCGTTGACCAGGTTGCCCGGCTGTGACTCAGGCTCAGTAGTTACAACACGTTCTGCTTATAGAGATGTCAGCTCAGTAGCAGGAACCAAAGTGAGTTTGGAGAACTGACCCTTGTCTGGGGAGGCCAGGGAGTGGGGTTTTCGGTGTCACTGTGCCCACGGCCCTTAAGGGGGGCAGGGAGGACCAGAGTCTTCCCTGACCCCCCCGCCCTCCAGCGCAGGCAGGAGTGTAGGATCTTTGGCCTCCCCTCATGAGAGATATGAGGGCGTGTCCTGCAGATGATTTCTCCTCCAGCTTCATTCAGAGCTCCTGAATGAAGGGGGTACCCCAGGCTTGCCCCAGAGCACTGTAACAACTGCTCAGTCCGCCTTGGGCCTGAACAAGTTGCGGGTGGGTGAGAGTAGCGGGGAGGGATGGGACTTTGACAGCAGAGAGTGGATCAGGTACCTGCTAAGTGGTGTTGGGTTTGGATGAGGGGTTCTAAAAAGGGGTGCAGGAGGTTATCAAGACCAACTTCCTGTGCTTCTCACTTTGCCTGAAGCCTGCCCTGCTCTTCAGAGTTGAACTGTCAAGGAGGGTCTAAAATAACATGATTACTGAGCACTTGTGTCATGCTTCTTGGCTGCCACGCATTGTCAGTAGCATCTTACGCATATTAATTCATTTAATCCCATAATAGTCCTGCAAGGCCATTGACATCTCCACTTCACAGCTGAGGAAATGCAAACATACAAAGGGCCAGTGACTTGACCAGTTACCTAGTAAAGGGTGAGCTGGACTTTGAACCTGACAGTTGGGCTGACAGTCTGTGACAGTCCTAGGCCGGGAAGAAGGGGTGCCACACAGGCTTTGACAACTGGTCTTGAGGGGGGCTGCACCTGTCCCAGGAGGCTGCAGGAGGAAGAGATGCCACAGTTATACAGATGCAGTGTCTCCTTCAGACCTCTCTGCTCAGAGACTTGCTGAGGGGGTGTAGCAAGTGTTTGTTCTCATTGTAATTCGGGTGGCTTTAGGATTTTGGTTTCTTACAGGTTCAGCGAAATGAGGACAAATCTACCACCTTGAAACTGGCTGATTTTGGCCTTGCAAAGCACGTGGTGAGACCTATATTCACTGTGTGTGGGACTCCAACTTACGTAGCTCCAGAAATTCTCTCTGAGAAAGGTAAGTTGCACATGGCTCTGGGGGTTGGGGGAGGGGCGGTGGTTCTTTTACTGACAAATGGAGCAGTTAGAGATCTCAGCACTGACGTTGTACTTGGACTTTAATGGAAACATTGAAGGCAGGCTTCCTTGACCAAGCTGGAGAGTTTTTTCTTTTTCAGGGCTATCTTTATTACAGAGGAGGAAGTGTGTGTGTGTGTGTGTGTGTGTGTGTGTGTGTGTTTGCGTGCACCTGTGTGTGAGATTGTGGAGAACTGGGTGGGAACTCAAGCAAGCAAGGCTGTGTGTGCCACTGGCCCACGGCCACCTCTAATGGGAGAGAATTGAGGCAGTTCTAGGGGAACTGGCTTAAAAGATTCCTCCATGAACCTTGCATTTAAAGGAAAAGCGGTCCCATTTCAAACCCCAGGAGCATTTATCGCCTGTTTGTATATTGCCTAAGCGTCCAGGAACTCTTCTAGGGACGCCATCCATAAAGAATATAAAAAGAAAATCATTATTATTGTCCCATGGCTCCAAATAGATGAAAGACAGTGAAGCTACTTTGCACTCCAGGAGAAGTCCCGTTAGCTGCGTACTTGAGATGGCCCAAGGGTGGTAGGGAAGCTTAGCCAGCCCTAGTAAGGTGGTTACCAGATGGGTTATATTGGTGGTCGAAGGCAGAGAGGCAGCTGCTATAGACCAAGGTTGCCCTCCAACTAAATCGAGTGAAGGAACAGATTTTAAAATGTCTAATACAGCCTCGACCCGTATGTGGTCCTGCTGCCCGTGACCGGAGCACAGCTCATGCCACCTGTGGCTGACACACGTGCCCGTCACCCCTGAACTGATGTGCGGGCAGCTCGAGAGCTGTGTCTGTCAGTTGTGCAGCCAGACGCCATGACGCATTGGATCGCTGTCAAGTTTCTAAATGTTGGCTTTCAATTTCTGTGAACTGCTCATCTTTATTTCAGATCGGCAAGAAGGTTCACATAGTGGCAGTGGTCTGGACTCCAGACTGGAGTAACAGCAGTGAGCGCTGTGTTTAGAGTCGTGGGTGGCAAAGCTGCCCGCGAGTGGGGGGTGGCGCTTGCTTACCCAGAGCTGAGGGCCCAGCCATAGGGCTGCCCTTCGCCACTGCTCATCTCGTCACGTCTGAGAGGGCCTGGGTTGTTTTGCTTGTGTCTTTGCCTCTGTCGCGCAGGTTACGGGCTGGAGGTAGACATGTGGGCCGCGGGCGTGATCCTCTACATCCTGCTGTGCGGCTTCCCCCCCTTCCGCAGCCCCGAGCGGGACCAGGAGGAGCTCTTCAACATCATCCAGATGGGCCATTTCGAGTTCCTGGCCCCTTACTGGGACAATATCTCCGACGGTGAGCTTTGGGGCCTCCCCAGGCAGGAGCAAAGGGGGTGGAGGGCAGGAACCTCTCTTGCGTTGTGAGGCGAGGCAGGTTTTCAGGTCAGATGTGGAAGGACACACCCAGGGACCTGCTGGAGGGTGCTGTCAACATGTGCTTCACCCTTTATTTCATATAGATTTATGTCGTGCTCCGAAAACATGACTTGCTCTGACAATCCCTGACAGATTCACCAAATACGTTTTCTTGAGGCAATTACAGAACCTTAGAACTAAAAAATGTCAGAACAGGTAACCCTCATTTGGAAAGATCAAAGCTGTCACAGGACAGAAGCTTTTGTTCATTGAACAGAGCGGAGGTGCTGTTCTTCACGTGAATCAGGTCCCTGGAGGGGCTGCTTGGAGGACAGGGGTGCTGGAAGGTAAGGGGCGAAGGGCTCGGTTACTTTGGAGTGGAGCAGAGGCACGCGTGGCTCTCCTCCTCTGGGATCCTTTCCGCAATGGAATCTCTCCCCTATTTCTACTGATATGTCTATACTACCCCCTGAAAATCAAGAACTAGGTAAGTGGAAGTTTGGGATCTTTGGGTCTTTTGGTTAAAAGGTGGATTAGGAGAGAGAGCATTTCCGCCCATCTTACCCGGTGCATGTCAGCTACGAGTAGTTATTAAACTGCCTTCGTCCCCAGCCCATCAGGGCAAGGAAAAACTTTTTACCCCTCAAGTAAAATAGAGTCAGGGTACCTTGCTGTAGGTAGCACGAGGGTATTGGACATAAAAGACAGTGGAAACTCGGGAACTGAAGAACTTAAAAATTATTCTAAGATAGTCCTATGAAGCACTGTCCTTGGCTGTGGGCGTGGGTAGCCCTGCCCTGGGCCGTCAGCCTTCAAGGGTCCTGCTCCTCCCTATGAAGGAGGTGACTCTGGGCCACAGGGTGTGTGTTTCCTAGAGCTCAGGTCCCCCTTTTTAATTTAATTTAATTTTATCTTTTTAAAAATGACTTGGAGTGATTCATTCTTTCTTTTAAAAAAGATTTTTATTTTATTTATGTTTGCGTGGAAGAACTGGGGTATAGGCCAGAGGTGTGGGGGTGGGGGAGAATTGAGAGCATTTACCAGAGACAGAGTGGGGAGCAGAACAGGTGGATCCACTGAAGTGCACTGCTGAGGGGAGCGGCGGGAGAGACAGGAAGGTCTGCTGCGCCATGTGGGTCAGCTTCTGGCCAGGGATTGAACTCAGGCCATTTTGTGGCGGGAGGGCCATTGTGGTGGTAGCGCTGAGACGTAACCCCTAAGCTACCAGGGAGGTCCCCAGTCGCCCTTTTTAGAGCACCTAACTGAGACTCCAGCATTCTTTGCCCAATGGTGGCCCAACGCTTGTGAGACCACGTTTACCAGCCTCTCCCCACAGTGGCAAAGGGTGGCTAAGGAGTGACTGTGTGAGAAGCGGGGCCCCAGACATGGGGGCAAGTTGCCCAGTTGTCCACACACGTACACGTGAGCCCGAGAATTGTGTATAGGTCTGGCCCTCTACCCTGAGCCCTTTGAGGACTGTGGTGCTGGCAGGGTAGGGCAGGGCTACTTTGTGGGCAGAATTTGCCCTCCTTGAACTGGGTAGGGGAAGAGGAATCCTGTGGCTTCTGTGCTCAAGGGGTGCCTAGACAAGGGGTAAGGGATGGGGTGATGGGTGGGGGAGTACCTCATCTTGAGCAGGAACATCCCTCCATAAAGATGAAGAGTTGGGCCTCCCTGGTGGCGCAATGGGTTAAGCACAGCACTATGATGCTGTCCAGGGCGACTGCTGCACAAGTTTGATACCCGGCCAGGGAGCTTCCCACATGGCGCAGCAGACCTCTCCTGTCTCTCCTGCCTCTCCCCTCAGCAGTGTATTTCAGTAAACCCACCTGTTCTGCTCCCCGCTCTGTCTCTGGTGAATCCTCTTACCACCCCACACCTCTGGCCTACACCCCAGCTTGTATGCAAAAATAATAAATCGTTTAAAAAAAAAAGATGAAGAGAAGTAGGAATCTACTCTCTGCTGATTCTCAAGAAACTGGAAGAGAAGCTATAGGGAACTGGCCTGGAAGAGCCAGCGAGCTGTGGAGAAATCTTTTCTCCTCCCTGCCTGCCAGCTGGCCTGCTGAATCCCTCTAGAATCAGTCATGGTCTTCAGCAGAAAATGAAATTAATTTTCAGTGTGTGTGGTTGATTCCTTAGATTCCTACATGTGATCTTCAATTTAATTAATATGAAGACATATTTGTCAACTTAGGGGGGAAGAGTGAATATGCTTTATTTAACAACTTGATTGTTTGAAAATATGTAGACTCGTGGCAGCTGGCCGCCCTTTGTTCTCTGGTGCCAGGTACCAGAGTGTTGGTGGCCGCCTGGCCTCAGGATTTAAGAGAAATGCTCAAACGTCCTCTGGAGCGGTCAGCAGGGTAGCTTGTAGCTGCACATGGCTATTTCAATTTAGATGTAAATTAATGAAAATAAATACGGTGACACTCCGTCCCTCAGTCACACTAGCCATTTCAGGCATCCAGCAGCCCTCAGTGGACAGTGTGGGCAGGGATGGTTTCCATCATCACAGGGAAGGTTTCCATCACCCCTGCTCTGGCACAGGGCATGGTGCTCCCATGGGTGTCCTTGTTCTTTTTTTACATTCAGGGAAGAATTCTTGCGAGCCACTCACATTCATCTCACTCCCTCCCACTTTCACTTCAACAGCCGCCAAAGATCTGGTGAGCCGATTATTGGTGGTAGACCCCAAAAAGCGCTACACAGCCCACCAGGTTCTTCAGCACCCCTGGATTGAAACTGCTGGGAAGACCAACACGGCGAACCTACAAAAGGAGGTGACTCCCAGCAGCGAGGGCCACTTCCGGGGCCAGCACAAGTGGGCTGCGGAGCAGGGATCGTAGTCCCCCCTCGGGCAACCGCTCAGCCCCGCTTGCGCTCCGGATCCCGCAGAGGCTGGAAGTCTCGGAGAAGACAGCGAAAGGACTGCTTCGCGCAAGCAGAGAAGCAGCAGAGACGCTCCGTAGATTTTTAAAGCATCTAAAAACAATAAACTTGAGTCTTTGTGTTAAATGTTGTAACATATTTTGAGATCTGTATATTTGAAGCCTTTAATACTTTTTTTGGGGGGAGGGGAAGACTGTTTTCAGTAATAATGTTTTGCTTCCTCCTTGCAATCAAGTTCATGGTATTCTACATGGGTGGTGCTTAGCAGGGCTTAAACCCCCCCTGTGAGATTAAAAGGTGAATTGTGGTCTTTCTGTATTAATAAAATGTGCTCTGAATGACGAAGTCTGTATTTTGATTACTTCTTCATGCAGGTGGTGAAAACCAGGGAATTATAATTCAGGCACATTTCCTGAAGCCGTGACTAGTATGTGGATATGGTGATGGATGTTTGATTAATTAAAAAGATCTATTTATTTAAGATATGCTGCTCTTGGTTTCTAATGTTTTAATCTTACTGGAAATCAGATTTGGTACAATCTGAAGAATGAAAAGAAGAAATCATTGAATCTTTCTTGCCCTTTGAATACTCGCTTATCCTGCTTTTCAGCTGATAATCCCTGAGCCTGAGTCATTTCCCCTGAAGTCAGTCACTCAGGCTGTGACTGTGTTAACATTTGCAGGTCATGAGGGAGCTGTTTAGCTCATTACTATGTTAGAAACACTGTAAATGGATTACACTCAGTCTTGAAGGAGCTTGGAGAGTTCAGGCACATTCCTACCTGCAGGGCAGACGTGTGGAGGGCACAGGATGGAATGAAATGTTTATTTCATTGCAGACATCTGTACTGAAATGTGGGTCTTTTCAGATGACTCTAGGAACATGCCTGAGCTGAAAGCAAAACATAATCCTATTCACCAAATTGACTTTGCTAGGTTATATGTAACTGGGTCGGTAGGACACAGGATCAATCAAAATGTGTGAGTGTGTCTTGCCCCAACCCTACCTTCCTAACAGCTTTAGAATCATCTGGGTGGAGGAGTGTGTCACTCAGAAAGTGTAGAGTTTGGTATAAGGAATGGCCTCAACAGCTGTTGGAGAATAGAAAAGCACAAGAGACATCTAAACTAATTTACAGATGTTAACTGCAAGAAAGAGGTTGGAATCTTGGAGGAGAAAACTTCCAGAAGTTGTCCTTCAAGACTGAAGGGAATAAGCTACTCAGGTGCTTCTAGCTGACGTCCTCAGGTGTCGCCAGCCTCGAGAATGGCTCTTAGCTTGGAATTGTTGCCTGACCCAGGGTCATATCCCTTTCCTGGGGCAGGCTGCTTCCAATGTCTGATCCTTGGATATGACCAGTGAGGACAATGCTGATGGGTCATCCCGGCTTTGGAGTTCCTTGTGGGGTTGGCTGAGCCCTTGACTTTGCTTGTAGCCCAACATCCCAGCTTCTCCCTTTCCCAATTCCTTTCTCTTCCAGAGGTGATGATCCTGAGACCATGCCTAATATGCCTTCTGCATTCTGGCCGCAATCTCAGAGTTGACTTCCTAAGGAACAGAGCCTGTGGATGATCCCTCCCAATTGCCCCAAACAGGAAACTGCTGCAAAGAGGTACAGGCACTCTGACTGGGGGCCCTGTGAGGCTGGGACTTAGAGGGTGCTGCCCAGCAAGCAGTACAATGGAACTCTCTGAACATGTGCAAAGAGATGGGAAGCTGAACCAATTGCTATTGGTTGAAAAAGGCACCATAGGCATTGGCTCCAAAAGAGAATTTTCCATCCTCTTGTTAGCATCATTGGACTCTATTGACTGCTCTGTCTTTTTGAGTCATTTCTCCTGTTGACTGCTGTGGTACCATGGTTTTTTTGTTTTTGTTTTTTGTTTGTTTCCTTTTACATCCTTCACTACTCCCTGAGGGTCCTGGACAATAGGTTCAGTCTTCTTCCATTTGCCAAAAGTTGTAGCTTCATCATTAGTCACTAAGAAGTTCAAAGTAAAACCACAATGAAAAAACACTCTACACCTATTATATTTACTAAAATGAAATGACTACAATGAAAATATTGACTGTCCCAAGTACTGGTGAGGATTTGGAGGAATTGGGACCCATGTATTATTGATGGGATGTAAGATGGGCCTCCTTAAAAAAAAAAAGATTTATTTATGCATATAAGAACTAGGGTGTAGGCCAAAGGTGTTGGGGGTGAGAGAACTTGCCAGAGACAGAGTGAGGGGCAGAATAGGTGGATCTACTGAAGTACACTGCTGAGGGGAGCAGCGGGTGAGACAGGAAAGGTCTGCTGTGCCATGTGGGTCAGCTCCCTGGTGGGAGATTGAACTCATGCTGCAGTGGCTGCTGACAGCTTGGTAGTGCTGAGACTTAGTCCCTGTGTCACCAGGGAGGCTTCCCTCTAGCTTTTTGAGATCTCAGCTCACATGCTGCCTCGTCATAGATTTCTGCTTGAGATGTTTCTTTGCCTCTCATTTCCTTCAGTGCACTGGCCACTCTCTGGAGATTGATTTTGCTTATTTTGTTATTTACATCTCTGTCACTCCTCATCTCCTCCATGCCTGCCACTAGAATATAAGTTCCAAGGGGACTAGGGGCTTTTGTCTGTCCTGTTGCCTTAGGTATCATCAGTGTCTAGAACAGTGCCTGGAAAATTTTAGGCTTATAGTAGATATTTGTTGCATGACTAAAAATTTCCTGATTTACTGATGAGGAAACTGAAGACTCAGGAACCCACAGGTAGTAAATGGCAGAGCTGGGATCTGAAACTACTTAATGAGACGTCATGGCTCTCTCCTCATGCCATCTTGCTGAGGCAAGCTGGTCCTCTTCTTTATCTTGATTCCTTTGGTCCCAGCGTGGGGTCACCATAGCCAGCCCTCTGTGGCAAATTCTAGTGGATAAATTGTTCTGAGACAGAACCTCCAATAACTGTCTTTACTTCATTCTATTGGGATACTATTTCACATGCTAGCATTTCTTCAATTGGCATGTATTTTAAATCGATGAGTATTCAGTATGGTTTCTTTCTCCCCCCAACCCCCTAAAAAAGCATATTAAACCCAAGTTTCATCTTAGAGTGATGATATCCTAGAATCTGGAAATAAATTACAACAAAAACTCTGTAATAGTTTTCCAGAAAGCAGTAGAACTTGAATAAATAGTGGAAATCTCTCTCTTTCCCTTGGGTTGTATTTGTTCTGTTTTACACAGATACTATACAGGGGAGCTCGGATATTTATTTTGCTGTTAATACTATATTGTTTTCTTCGTGTCTGTCTTCCTGATAGAATCTGGGAATTGAAAAATACAAGAACATAAAGATATATATAGATTTATTCTGATGAGTTTCATACCACTGAATATACTTGGAGAAGAAATTTTGACCTTAAAAAAATGCATTGAGAGATTCAGCCACTATTATAAAAATCACACAGCACAGAGATGCTTCATCTCTTGTGGTACCCGTGTAATTTATGTCTACAGAAAGCCAATAACTTCATCATGATCTGAAAGTAAATTTCACTTGGGAGAATTTGGGTTCTCTCCTGATAGGATAGAAAGAAGCATGCTGTATATATTCTCAGCTCCAACTTCCCGAAAGAACTTGGGCAGAAGGTGGAAGACAGATGGCTCTTGGGGGGCTTTCAGTTCATGTCAGCCATCAGCAAAGGCTCCCAGGTATTGGACACAGAGAGAGAGGATCTATGCAGAGCGTCATGGAGGTGACTGTGGAAACAGGAAACATGATTTCAGTAAGCTTTCTTCTTAAAGGTAAGGGCGTCATTTGAAATGGACATGTTTAAATTCATGTTTCCACATCCAATGTAGATTCATCCAATTTTTGAAATTCCAGGGTGCTTGGTTTCCCTATCTGGAGATGACAGGTACTCATTTCAGTCTGAAATTTCAGGTGTGCAACAATTATTGCCTGATTTTATTTTCTGTAAATTGAATTCTCTTTGAACGGGTGCCCCCGCCCCGATGGCTGGTGGGCAGTATCTCAGCTGTCCCCTTCATGTTGGGCCACTGTTCTGGGTCTTGTGATGTGCCGCGTCACGGGAACCAGCCTTTTGTGGTCAGTTCCCAAGGGATTACTGCCGACCCAACCGTGATCTCAGCCTCCTTCTCTGCTGGTCCTCACCCCGCCAGGCCCTGGCAGTCCTTTGTGCCACTGTCCAAAGTCACTCCGTGGCGACTGATTGTTCTTTGAGACCCTGAACCCGCACCGTCTCCACTGGCTCCCCCTGGCTCTCAGGGCCCATAGAATTCTCATCTTCTTCCCCACCTCGATCCAGGAAGGATCTCTGTATGGTTTGGAGGAGAGCTCTTTCTTCCTTCTTCCTTTTTAAGTTCCTTTCTTCTTCCCTATAAACACCCTTTGGAAGTCCTCCAAACTCTTCCCTGTACAGGACTGGGCTTAGGGTGAGGTAAAGGAGGTATCCTTAGCTGTTAAATTTAAAGGTGCCCCTAAACAATCATGGTATTTTTGTATTTATTAGACTTTTTAAACTATCACATTAAAATATTTTTTCTCTTGGTTCCTTAAATTTTGTGGTCAATGAGTACCTCACATGCCTCATCTTAATCTTGGCCATGGATTTTGGAAACAAAATCAGACCATCCTACGGTTTCTTTCTTTTTAAAAATGTCTTGCTATAGACTGTGAAGCCAGCTTGAATTGAGGGGGGGCGGGGTGTGGGAAATGCAGGGTGGAAAAACTGTAGATTAATATCATAAGATGTTATGTTTTGATAGTAGAATGGTCTACTGATTGAGGGGTGGGGGCAATTGAAACAGAGTGACTTAATTTATCAAGTAACAAAAAGCCACCACTTGTTTACAAAGACACTGGGAAAGAGAGCAAGAAACCGAGGCTGTACTGAGAGGCCCCACCTAAATGAAAATTCACAGGAGGGCCTGTTAATATGCCTCTGAAAAGTAGGATAAATATAGGCACCAAATTTAAGCCAATTTGAGATGATGATGGACTCCACACCTATGATAGAGAAACCCTTTTCAGGTTTTGGCAAGAGACACTGTGGACACTGACCTCTGACCTCTGACCCCTCTCCTTGTAGACAGATGCAGCCAGGAACTCTCAGGACTAGATTGCCTGGTCTGTATCCCCAGTCTCCAAAGCCTTGCCAAGAGGTTCCTAACTGCCCCCCCACTTTTGCTGCTAATTGGATCATATGCTTATGTGGTTGTAATGTGGCTTCCCCTCTACAAATTCATATTGTGGTTATATGCATTTGCCTTGCAGAGTGAAGGAAAGCTCCCCACTCCTGTGGAAACTAGTACTTTAGAGATCAGAATCTGACCTAACAAAAGACATCTAAGCCCGAATGAGAAGTTTGGGCTCTACCTCAAAGGCCTGTCCCAGCCCTCATGTCTGTGTTTCTGATCCCACAGAGAGGATGGGACGTGGCTAAGACAGCCCATTCCGTGGGCTGCTTCCGTGTCTATTGCACCATTGGCAACTGTTACCACTGCTTTCAGCTCAGGTGTTTGGCTGTGGAGGTATGGCTAAATGACAAAGCCTCACTAGCTAGAAAAATCACAATAGAAATGACAGTGGCCCTGGACTTGTTGGGTATCCCTTAGTTTCATTTTTCTCATTTTTTGAGGCCCAACTGCTATCTACATACTTTCTGGTTTTGGCTCTGAGCTTCTCTGCACTTAACAACCTACCTGTGTCCAAGAAGTAGCTCCCTTCCCTGTAATATGTTCAGCAAAGTTTGATTTTATTTTTATAAAAGGCCCCAATTTTTCATATTGGCACTGACAGCACTCTTATCCACGGAGGGGGAGTTGAGTCTTTAAACCTGAGAGCAATTCCTTTCATTGTGTTTCTGTCTTCAGACTTACCCTCAGGGGTAAAAATCAGCACCAGAGAAACAAAATAGGTTGTGAGAAGTCAGCAGAGATTCCCCGACTGGAATCAGTGGGGTCAGGCCTTTGTAACCGGGAGGCGAATGCTTTTAAGCTGCTTGGCCTGGATTTTTCAGCCTTCATAGAAATCATCTGAGGGCTGAACATCACGGTTTTCTCCACTTTGCCTACTCCCTTGAAAATAATAAGAGCACCCCAGGATATTTTGTCTTACATTTGCTGCTTCTGAGTTTTCCTTTGGCCAAGCTTTCCCACACAATTTCTCTTCCCTGCTGTCTTCACTCATTTTCTTTCCCCCGGTTGTGCTTTCATTGCTTCTTCACATCACTCTCAAACATAACTGAGCCAGCGGCCACGAGTCCTCTGACACACACACTTGCCCTCACCTGCTTCTCACGTACTTCTGACACGTGTCCATAGAAGCTGCCTCTTCATCAAGAGTCGTGACGTTGTCAGGAAGATGAGCAGCCTGAACTCCTAGGTAGAAAGGGAGCATATTGCAGGTCCATGGAGAGGAATCAGAATGTCACAGGAAAGGGTCAGGCTGCACCATTCTCCAGCCTCGGTGCCTTTCTGGGGCCCCGTGGGTTCTCAGCTGGGGCTTAATCTGCATATCCTCTTTTTTCTTCCCCTACACACAAGCCAGCTTCACACCAGCTTTCCGGGGCTTGCTCCCCTACATTTGTGGGCATCACAGAGCCTTACTCTGGTTCTTGAATCTCCATCACCTCAGAGCTCACTTGCTCAGTGTCTCAAGATCATTTGCAAGTTCCGGGGAGAGAGACTTTGATTGGCTCAGCTTGGGTCAGGTGTCCATCTCTTGCCCAATCAGCTGGATCTCTGGCGGAGACTGAGTTGGAGTAGATGTTCTAAGAAGAGGAGAGCATGCGCAGGGCAGGGAGCACTTGGCATCTCTAGTGTCATCCCTCAGTGCCACTTTCGGCGTCTTGTCAGTAGTGCTGAGACCCACTGTTGGTGACCTTCCCTCTCCAGGAGTCATGGCGGTCTGGATCTCTTGTTTTCTGTTTTGGGTTGGCAAGAGGTCTTTTCCACACCATGATTAAATTTCAAATGCTGCCTACGCACATCTTTATCTAATACTTAAACAGTAAATATTTCATCCATGCAGAATTTATTTCGGTGCACAGAATTTGGTAGGGAATTCAGTTTAATTTCCTCCTCCCCTTCTTACCAGAGAACTAGTTAGTTGTCTGACATAATTTTTTACTTGTCCCTCTTTTTGGTTTTAAAGCATATCCTATTGATTATATACTAAAATTTCTGCTCCAGCTAGCCTGTATCTAGACTGCATTCTGTTTCATTAACCTGTTAACCGTGTGCCAGAAGCACCATCTTTTAGTTACTATCGAGTTAGTTACTATCGAGTTGTTCTGTGCATGTCACTGTTCTGACGGCTTGTTCTCATTAACCAGCTGGGTCTGGGCTGTATAATATTGGGCGGTGGCTTCTGCACAGAGGGAGGCACCTTCCCGCGGAGGGGCGAGCATCTCTCCTCTGTGTCTCCTTCAGCAAACTGGGGCTGCCAGGGTGAAGGTCTCCCCTCAGTCAAGCTGCCCATGCTCAGCAGCACCCACACAACTTGCCACCCGTATGCTTAGTGCCCAGGTGAGCTCTGAGGAGAGGTGGGTCACCCTCTGGAGAGCACTTTCTCCTCGACCTTGGCAGCAGGCTAAAGGCCATTCTGTAGGATTGCCTTTTGGTGACGGCAATACCGCCCTTCCCACCGCTAGCCTCTTTGGCTCAGGGCTGGGGGAAAGCAGGTTCCAGGAGCCCCAGTACCTCGTTCCCTGTTGGGCTCTTCTTAGACGCCTGTGGCGCGGAGGGTGAAAGGGTCTCCTTTGTCTGCGATGCTCGGTGTCTAAGTTTTAGGCATGTAGTTGGCGACCTTCTGGTTTCCTGTTAGGAGATAGAAATTTTGCCCCTCAATTTATGTAGTTATTTTGATGGAGATGTCAGAAATGGGGAAAGAGAATAAAATGCACGTACTTAATTACCACTTGGATTGGAGTTTCTATATATTTTTAAAGGAAATAAAACAATCCCTTTCCTTAGAGGCAGTGTATCTAAAATATGGGTTTGCCATGGATTGTATTATTTGTCCACAACTCTGCCTTGCCTCTTCACCCTTGTCCTGGCTTTTCTCCACCTCAGTGGAAGGAATTTCTTTCTTTACCCAGGCTGACCACGTGACCTGCTTTAGCCAATAGCATGTGACCAGTGTGATGGGCGGGAGGGCTTTAAAGGTGTTTGGTTAGGAAGCTTGCCATTGATCCCCAAAAGAGCCTAAGCTGGTTCAAAGAGGAGAGACACAAGGAGCAGACCTGAACTTGGCCTGCAGACCAAACCAGAGTGGTCCTTACCCTCTGCCGATGAGCAAAAAACCAAATGGATATTGTAAGCCACTGCAATTTTTAAAAATGATTTTACATCCTTGCTAAGCCATTGCTATTTTGCAACTGTTGGTTACACAACCCAGCATTATTGCAGTCAAAACTTGACTACTACTGAGTCATAAATGGACCCATGTTAGAGGAAGAACATTCCAATAAATTCTCTGTGTTGACATAATTTATTCAGGCACTCAATAAATAGCACTGCATGTGTGTGTGTCCGTATGGGGGGAGGAATAGGAAGAGGGAAACCAGTTAGAAGCAGTTAGAAGGAAATCATTTTATATCGTGTAACTTAAATATTTCAAACAACAGAAGGTATATGTTTCATGTCTTAATCATTCATACTCAATCACAAAAGCAAAACAAAATAACTAATTCCAAATAAAGCTGTATCAAAAAATCTGTATCCGCTGACTGGGAGGGATGGTATATGGCTTCCATTACATTTTCCTCCCTGTTCTGTGGCGTGTTCTTTTGAGCTGAGTGTGCTTCTACCATGGGGAACTGGGCAATGAGCTGACCCTCAGAGCACTTTTCTACAAACGGTGGTGCTTGAAGTCTAGTCCTTTGGCTTTTACTTACTGTAAATCCTTTTTTAAATTATTATTTATATCTTTTACATTATTGTGTATTCCCTGTAGGTTACTCACCATTGATTCACCCATGAACCGTCACCATAGTCCCTTGTGCTCTTTTCTCCCCCGTTTTGAGCCCTTATCCTCCCCTTGCCTTGCTGAATGTCTCTCTGTTTTTGGTTCCCCGATATTCCTGTTATAAATGAAACCATTCAATATGTTTCTCTTTCTTTCTGGCTTATTTCACTGAGCATGAGCCCTTCTAGCTCCATCCATGTTGCTGCAAATTGCATGTTGTAAATCCTTTCTTACGCAGTTGGTCCGGAACCCTGTTCTGTTTTCATTTAATATTTAATTTTTATTTATGCATACAAGAACTGGGGTGTAGGCCAGAGGTGTGTGGGGGGTGAGAGATTCACCAGAGACAGAGTGGGGAGCAGAACAGGCAGAGTGACTGAAATACACTGCTGAGGGGTAACTTTGAATCCCAGCCTTCTCAGTCAGTTTGGGACCCCACTGTGTTAAAGCCCTGTCTTCGCGTTGAAGAGAGACAATCCAGACTTTTCAAGATCTGGGCAGTAGGTGGCACTCTTGACATTGGAATCACACTGGTGCCGGAATCTGGGTGCGTCGCTCTTCTTTGCATAGTTTGCTGGAGATGTACTGCAGTGGGTTTGTTTTTTAAAATATTTTAAAAACACCCTTTAAAAACGGTGGTGGAGGATTGTTGGTGCTTTGGTGGTGTGACAACATATATTTATAAAGGTGTGAACCTATAAGTCTAAAACATATACAGTGTTGTCAATCAACCTCTATAAACATCATCGCCATCAACATCATCACAATACAACATCCTCTGCAAAGACCTCATCTAGGCTGAGGGTTAGCCCAAGAGGTGACGGGCTTGCAGACTGGTTGTTGGGCTAAGTTGTATTTTTTTTCTAGAGTGAAAGCAGCACTGGCCCCAGCCTAGCAGCCCATGGTTTGCTGGGAGAATTTTGCACTCCCTCTAGACATAGGCAAGGCAGCTTCTTGAAGCTGGTCTACTCCAGAGCCCCACACTCGTAGGCAGGAGCACACGTCCCTTCTGCTCTAGCCCTTGACGAGGTTAATGGGACTCTGAAAGTGCCATCCGTTGTGGTGATTTGACCAGAGCAATGTGGAAAGCCCGCCTACACTTCCCGGCAATGGTTTGGAGGTCAGCAGACACTTCCTTTTCAATTTGCTATGTGACCGCAACCCCTCTCAGCCTTGGGTTTCCACTCAGAAACCCGGAGCAGCGGTGTTTTAGGATGGCCATTATAGGGTGCTTGTTCATATGATTTATAACAGCAGTCGCCTGAGTGCTCCAGGGTAGAGGAAACACAGAACCCATCCCAGAATGTAAGCTGTTGAGATCGCTCTGTCCATCTTACTCCTTTCACAGCTGAATAGCTAATGGTCAGGGAGGGGAAATAAATGTGCTTAAGGGAGTATAGTGGATGGGTAATAGAGCTGACATATTTTCTCTCCCAATTCAATTAAAAGAAAAATCACAATGGATATTTCCCCCCGCAGAGCACCAACGCTATGCATGCATAGGGCCATATGGGTGCTGTGCCGGCTGCTGGCCCTGTCCTGCCAAGGTAATTCTAGTATTGAGATTGATTGAGCCAACATGGTACTTTGAACATATTATATATATATATAATATATATATTATATATATAACATATATATAACACATATAACATATATACAACATATATATAACATATTATATATATATAAAATATATATATATTCAGTCTTCATTAACCTAGTCCAAATCTAGGGTATCCAAAGTGTGGAGTTAGAACTTCTGAAAATACCCACTTCCTATTCTGGGTAGAGCTGAAGGAGCACATCCACATAGTACCACTGATCATGGCTGAGGCATCTGCTATTTTCAGGGAGGATTTTTTTTTGGTTGCACCCTTATTCTCAGGCTTACATGAGATTTTTTGGGGCAAACTGGAATATTGTCTCTTCCTGGCATTTGACCACTGAAATGAGCATTAGTTGTAAGAAGACATGTGCTTTGATGTATTTGAAAGAGGTCTGGAGAAGGGAAAAAGGCCTTCCAGTTGCACCACTTGGCCTTGAGTAATTTGTTAGTCACAGACATTCGTTCTGGGCTGAGCCCAGCCCTCAGAGTCACAAAGGTGAAGGTCATCCGGTAGCCCAAGTGGGCAGCCAGGTAAGACTGGCCCCATCCTCATTTTTTGCCTTTTTGAAGTCACTTAGGGTGGGGAAGATGGGAAACAACCACAGACAGTGCTGTATCCGTGAAGGGAGGGGCTGGCACGGTCCAACACTGGTTCTGGTTGATTTGATGTCTAATGCACCCCAGCAAAGAAAATGGGCAAGTTGCTTGGTGGCAAATTGAACTGGGATCAGGTGGAGTATTTCTTCATCATGCTTATTGCCAGAACGGGGAAAGTCTTGACAATTAAACAAGAGTGAGCAGGAAGAAGAAGGGGTTTAAGGCTGAGTGACGTTTGGGCTTTTCTGAACCCTTTTGGTTGAGATTTTGCTGGCATGTCACCGAGGAGCCACCAGATGGCGCTGCGAGTAGCCTCAAGGTCGACCTTTTTCAGGTGAGGCAGCAGAGACTGGAATCTGTCCCTGTGGCCGGGCGCTGGCAGGGCCTGGGGAGCTAGCTCGGCTCTGATCAGGTAGTGACAGTCTTTTGAAAGGCGCAGCATTGCCTCGGCTTGGCTCCTGCTTCCTGACCCTGTACCAGAGGGATTTGAGTTGCACTGGCTTCTGATAAATGCTTTCCTGGACAATCTGGGCTTGGCATCTTTCTCATTTTCTGCCCTGCTAGGTTTAGTCTCTCAAAATGGGCTCTTTCTGTTAGACAAGATAAGAATTGTGTCACCCTAACAAGATGTTCTTGCTCACGGCAATAAAAAGCTTCATGGATAAGCTCTAACGTGTGCCGCCCTGTTCCCCGGACCTTACCTCGCCTTCCTGAATTAGCTTTGCAGGTTCCAGAAGTCAGAGTGCGAGAGAATATGGGTGAATCAGGCCCCGGGATGGCTGGAGCCTGGGTGGGGAGAGGGGTGAGCTGTTGCCTTGGGTACCTGCAGGTGGTCAGAGGATGGGGTGTTAATGAGAAAAGCTCATGTCAGGGGTACTGAAGGGTGGGGCCCGGGGCCTTGGGAGGGACACACACTTTTCTTTGTAAAAAGAGCACTTTTATATATTGATAAAGTCCTTGTTGCTATAAAAGGCTCTATAAAATGTCCTAGAGGTCAGAAGAGCCTTGTTTAGGCTGCTTTGAAATGTCCTGAGTCATACTCTGTGTGGTTCTGCTCCTGGGGGCCAACATCTCGGGTATTACCTGGGACACAGACTGAGCAGTATCTGCTGAAAGGGAATTTCTGGTGGCTAGTGGGTAGGGGCATGGAGCCAGCTGGGGCCCGTGGCCCCATCTGAGGGTGCAAAGCAGTCTGGGTTCATGTCTGCTCAAACTTGGTCTGTGAGAAAGAGAACATAGGTTGGTGGCTGAATGTCAGTCCCGGGGACAGCTAACTCTGAACAGCCCACAGCCCTGATTCCTGGCTTAGGGAAGTAATAAGTGCTTAGGGCTGCTTTGCCCATGCTTGCTTGGAACGAGCTGTCACAAAGAGGAGATAAGGCCTTGGACTGAAATGTCTTAAATTGTACTATTTTTTTCTAATACCGGAGTTGCTGACAGTTGGGAGGCCTATACCATTTTAACCTTTAAACTAGCTAAGGGTCAGCCAATATTTTAGTTCAGAAAACTAAATTGTGTTAAATATGGCTGAGACACACTACTGGCTGTGAATTCAGAAATGTGAGTTTTCATATGTTGAGAAATATTGATTTGTTCCAAAAGAAATTGTCTTTATAAGATGAAACATTTAAAGTTTAAAAACAACCATTTTTACCTTGTACACCGCAAATTTTTAGAAGTAATTCAGTTTAGAAGGGGTGTGTGTGTATTTTGTAAAAGGGTCTAAAGTTTTGGGATTTACAATATTTACTTTTCTAGAGCAGTTGCTCGTTAACCCCTAAGTCCTGATGGGAAGCTTTCCAGAACTTTCTAGAATTCTCCTAAATCTAGGGGAGAAAATGGTTACTTTCAAAGGTTGGGTCAGGTCAAATGCAAAGGAGGAATAGGTGCTTCTTACATTATCCAAAATCATGCCATTTTCATCGTTGTTGCCAAACTGAGGAGAACTACTCCTTAACCTTAGTTTCATGGATGCCCGTGATTATCCATAAATTAACTAGTCTCCTTGAAAAAGATTCCCTGAAAAAAGTGTTTTTTGGAGAGAGAACTGTGTGGGGGTGTCAGTGAACTATTACTATGTAACAAGCAACCACAGTAATCTCAGCCTTTGTCACTCTCCTCCTTATTCAGTCTCCCTCACTTCTGCCTCCTGGGATGCTGCTGCTGGTAAACAGCCTGTACCCAAGTCTCAGGCTTTGCCCTTCTGCGAACCCAAAGTGACCCAGCATTCTTCTCAGTGACTGGACTCCTTAGCTTCCTGGAAAGGCAGGGCTGGCTCCCAGAATCGTCCAGATTTAAAAAAATATATATATATACACCATGATAACTGTTACTTTATGGGAGTCTGGACACAGTTCTCTCTCTACCTCAGAAGTAGTCACTCATGAACGAGGTGCATATAAATTAAAAACCAAAACAGAGCACAGCCCCAGGAGCATTTCACAGCCTTCCTAACTTCTGCCACCTGGTGGGAGTGGGTTCAGGTAGATTCCTTCACGCCATGACCTTCATCCTCCATCTAGCGTTGCTTAACAGGAGATTTCCTCACTTTTCCCCTGCTGGGTTCTTAGTATCTTGTCACAGCTGGACACTTTTGTGTGGGACCACGCCCAGGTCATTCCAGCATGTCCAGATCTGCCAGAGTCCCAGTCATATACAGCCTCTACCTGCTTGGGAGAAAGGTCAGACGCACTCCAAGGTGGTCGGTGGGCGGGACTGTAATTGTCATTTATAATTAACAGACATTTTTAGTACAGCTCTGGGTCTACAGAATAATTGAGCAGATAGTATGGACTTCCATATACCCATTCTTCACCCCCCACCCCAAACACAGTCTCCCTGCCATTAGCATCTTGCCTAATGTGGTACACTTGTTAATGAAGCAGTATTGTCACATAATGGTTCACTATACTCCAGTTTACATTAAGGTTCATTTTCTGTGTCATACAGTTCTATAGGTTTTGACAGACGTGTCAAATAGCCACCATTATAGTATCATACAGGATAGTCTGACCCCTGTGAATGTCTCCTTCCTGTGTTTGACCGCCTAAGGCCTCTGATAAATGGCTCAGCAAGGCAGGTTAGTGTTCTCAGACTCTGGAATATTCAGCAGAACAGCTTTGCCTCTTGACTTCTGTTCCCTCAGGACGGTCAGAGGGCGTTCCTCGCTTTCACTCTCTAGCTATCCTGCAGGGGCGCCGGGAGAGCCATCCTGAATAAGCGGTGTGTGAAGTGCCCACACCTGGGAGTGTTGAGGGAACAACACCCACTGAACTCCACCCACTGATGTTTTACGGTCTCCACCCCCTCCTCCATGTCAAAGAGTCCCAGGCCAGAGGACTACCAAGCCCATCATGCCATGGGTCTGCCATCACTCGTGATTTCTTGAAGGGGGCACTGCTGGGAACTAAGGGTGGAGTTAAGCAGCCTCGCTTGGTATAAAAGCAAATGTGCCGGCCCATGGGGGGTCTTGGTTTCGCCTGCCTTAAGCGTGCTCCCCGGGGCCCCAGCTCGGACAGCGTGACCGGTAGGACATATTGACCAGTTAATCTCTTTGTCTGTGCTCCCCCTTTTCATTTTCCTTACAAATAATCCTTTTATTAACCTCTGGGTGCCTGCCCTTGCATTTGTTCTGAGCTTTTTTTTAAGTGAGGGGGTGAGGACTCACTCAGGCCATCCCATTTTCCTTTGGGGATGATTCCCAGCAACAATAGGAGGCTCTTTAAACATACAGTTTAACCTTCTCCCCCTTCCTCCATTGTGGGGCAGCTGAGGCTTGGCAGTAGGGACAAAGGTGAGGTGATCCTGGAAACCCAGGTAATTGTATTTTCTTGTGACAACTCTTTTCTCTGCCTGCATCTCAAGGGCATGAACAATGAACTTCTCTGACTCCAGGCAGGGAAGAGATCTGGTGGAAAATTAAATTTTCTTTGTGATTTTAAGGAAGTCAGAGGGCAAGACTTTCATTAATCACAAGAGCATCCTCTGCTGCCCAATTGCTTGTGGGTGTCACCTGTGCTGAACTAGCTTCTGGGGACTGGCCATTCAGAACAACCCAAATTAACCACTCACAATTGCTTCTGACCCATGTGATGCCACTTTCTGGAGGTGCCTTCCTCTTGTAAGACCCCCACCCCCTTCTCACTGTCCCTGTTCTCCTCTTATGTTGAGCTGCTGCCCTATGGCAGATAGAAGTGTGCGTGATCAGATTGGACGTGATGGGTGGATTAGTTGGGAAGTTTGACGTGCAATATGGAAACAAATATTGGTTTTAACATGGGGTTTGCTCTGCAAACATGGGAAGAAAGTGGTTGCTCACAGCTCAGATCTGTGTTGGAGGGACTCTGTCCTAACAACGGGAGGTAGATCAGGGTCCTGCGGGAGATACACAGCGTTTGCTAATACAATGGAGAGTTTAGCGAGGAGATACTGGCAAAGGTGGCCATAGGGTGAAGGGCACCAGCAAGAATGGTGACGCGTTGCATGGCCAGCGTCATGGGCAGCCATTGCGTCCCCTGACGAAATCAGGACTTGGTGAGAGCTGTCACTGTCAGGAGGGGCTGCCTGAAAGGGGCTGTGACCTTGGTAAGATACAGACCCTGTCGCAGTGTTGTCTAGCAGGGCTGAAGCCAGGGAACAGACGTGTAGCTTCTCTGCCCTCTCCTCCAGTTGCTTGATGGTGTTTGGTCTGTTTGCTAAATCCAACCAGAAACCAGAAGGTAAAGGAAGCTGGGTGCTGAAATCCAAAAATGTCAGCTTTTTGGGGCCTAAGGGCGGGGCACACGAGTGTGACAAGGGCTAGAGACTTCCCACGTGGTGGATGAGGTGTGAGGAGACCAGGACTAATAAGTCTCTGCTGGTGAAAGAGAAACATAGCATTAGTCTTGCACAACAGGCACTTGAAATGAACCCCTCCTTGTGCTCGAAAATGCTTCATTTTGCAACTATAGAATATAATATAAAGAAAAAATATTTTAATATCTAAGTATCACGAACCTAAAATTCTCAGTCTTACCTCTTCACCACTTCCTCCCTATTGCAATAGAAATACTTATTTTTATTGTTGTAACAAATACAAATTTGCCCTCTTAATGAAATTTTAGTTTATAATATTCTTATTATAGTATTGCACTATATTATATTAAATATTGTTAACTGTACAGAAGCTTTTTATTTTGATGTAATCCATCTGTTTATCTTGTCTTTCATTTCCTTCACTTTGAGGGATGTGTCTTTCAAGATTTTGCTGAGATTATGTCGTGTAGAGTTTTGCCTATATTTTCTTCTATACGTTTTATGGGTTCAGGTCTTACATCCAGGTCTTTTATCCATTTTGAGTTGACTTTTGTGCAGGGTGTGAGGTAGTAGTCTAGCTTCATTTTTTTGCATGTGGCTGTCCAGTTTTCCCAGCACCATTTATTGAATAGACTGTCCTTGTTCCACTGAATTTTCTTTGCTCCTTTGTCAAAGATTAGTTGTTCATAGACATGTGGCTTTAATTCTGGGTATTCTATTCGATTCCATTGGTCTTTCTGTCTGTTTTTGTTCCAGTACCATGCTGTTTTAATTATTATGGCTTTGTAATAGAGTTTGAAATCAGGGAGTGAAGTTCCTCCATTTTCTTTCCTTTTAGTTAGTAGAGCTTTAGCTATGCGAGGTTTTTTGTGGTTCCATATGAATTTCATCAGTAGTCGATCTATTTCTTTGAAGAATGTCATTGAGATTTTTATTGGAATAGCATTGAATCTGTAAATTGCTTTTGGTAGGATTGCCATTTTGATAATGTTAATCCTTCCAATCCATGACATTAACCAAAACTAACAGACACCCTACCAACTGGGAAAAGATCTTTGCACACAATACATCTGATAAAGGACTGATAACAAAAATTTACAAGGAACTCACACAACTCAACAAAAACAAAGCCAATAACCCAGTCAAAAAATGGGCAGAAGAGCTCAAAAGGCACTTCTCCAAAGAAGAAAAGCAAATGGCCAACAGGTACAGGAAAAAATGCTCAACATCACTTATAATCAAGGAAATGCAAATCAAAACCATTATGAGATACCACCTCACACCTGTGAGGATGGCACACATTAAAAATACAGGCAGCAACAAATGCTGGAAAGGATGTGGAGAAAAAGGAACTCTTCTACACTGCTGGTGGGAATGTGAACTGGTCCAACCACTATGGAAAGCTGTATGGCGATTCCTCAAACTGCTCAACGTGGAGCTTCCATACGACCCAGCAATCCCACTTTTGGGAATTTACCCAAAAGACACAAAAACACTAATCCAAAAGGATACATGCACCCGTATGTTCATTGCGGCGCTGTTCACAATAGCAAAGGTATGGAAGCAACCCAGATGTCCAAAAATAGATGATTGGATCAAGAAGATGTACATATACACAATGGAATACTATTCAGCCTTCAAAGAAGATAAACACATGCAATTTGCAGCGACATGCATGGAATTAGAGGGGATCATACTCAGTGAAATAAGCCAGAAAGAAAAAGAAAAATATCGAATGGTTTCACTTATAACAGGACTATAAGGAAACCAAATAGGAGAGAGACACTCAGCGTGGGGTGGGGGGCAGGATAAGGGCAAAAAATGGAATAGAAAAGAACACAAGGGACCATGGAGATGGATCATGGGTGAATTGGTGGTGGGCTACCCAAGGGGAATACAAAATGTAAAAGACATAAATAACAATAAAAATATATAGTTATAAAAAATATATATAGTTAACTATTAAATATTGTTAACATCATTTTACAACAGCTCTAGAATATGCTCATTTTGTGAGACCGAAACTCTACATTTACTGAACAACAGCACCCAATTTCCCCCTTCCCCTACCTCCCAGGTCTCTTCCCTTAGCTATGAATTTATGACTTCATAGCTCTAGCAGAAGGCCGTTAAAAACAAGGAAGATCAGAGTTAAGATTTTTTAAGATTTTGCAGTCTCACTGATAAAGATCCTCTTCGCTGCCTCTTAGGCAGGCACAGCTGGGGCTGTCTGCCTTGGGAGCTAGCTGCGTCCCTGTTGTGGAGATTCTGAATCTGGGAAGCTGGCTGAGGACGCCTTCTTTTTACTGTGGTGGTGAAAGCATCTTGACCTTAGTAGCAAGTCTGTTATTGATCCAGAACCTTCATCTTTTAGTATCTGTAAACTGGTAACATATGAGCGGTTTTACATTCTCCTCTGATGGAATAAATGTATAAAGTTTCACACTGCCTAGAGAATAATTTCACAAAGCCATTTCTGTAAGAGGCACATTTTTTACAGTTAGTTGAATTTATTATCCCAGTAGTGACAGTTAAAGATATTTTTCCAGAGATATTCACCCTTCTCCCTGTCATTCACTGCCCAACTGCTAAAACTGTAGATTTACATCTGGCATCTTATTTTTCTGTTTTTTTTACATATTTAACTTTCTCTTTTAGTAACAAGTGCCTTTCAGAGGAGATCGGGTATGAGTTTGGAATGTAAGCATGACAAGATGAATGCTCTTAATCACCCCTGTTTTTCAGATGCAAATATAATATACAGTAAAATACCTTTCCTTGTCCTCTTTGGCTCTATAAGCATTTCCTATTCCTTTTGAAGCTTTTCATCTCATCTCCAGTGTTCAACAATGGTAATTGTAGGAATCAGAGAGGGACGATCATTCTATGTTCTCTTGGAAAGCAACTACATTTTTTTTTAAATAGATAACCTCTTCAAGCCAATTGTAGCATGTCCAGGATACATAAGTCATGTCTAGCTATTGAGTTACCTGAAGAAACAATTTCTTTCTCTTTCTCTCTCTTTTTTTTAAAGATTTATTTATGTATACAAGAGCTGGGGTGTAGCCCAGAGGTGAGTGTGGGGGAAGAGGATTCACCAGAGACAGAGTGGGGAGCAGAACAGGCAGATTGACTGAAATACACTGCTGAGGGGAGCAGCGGGTGAGACAGGAGAGGTCTGCTGCACCATGTGGGAAGCTCCCCGGCCAGGGATCGAACTGTGCTCCAGTGGCTGCGGATAGCTTCATTGTGCTGAGACTTAACCCATTGTACCACCACAGGGAGGCGTTGGAGAAACACAATTTCTTGGAAATTTTTCCCTTGATCTTGTTCCATTCATGTGAATGACCTTATTTTATATCTAAGACCAATGTGTTGTTTCTCTCTTGTCTATAGCAAAGTTCAAAACAAAACCCATTTATTAGCTGATGGTTCTGTAGGTCAGAAGCCCAACAAGCATGGCTGGGTTTTCTGCTCAGGGTCTCAAAGCCATGCTCTTCTCTGGATGTCCTGGGGAAGAATTAGTTTCCAAGGTTGTTCAGGTTATTTGGTACTGTCCAGTTCCTTCTGGTTGTAGGACTGGTGTCTTGTTTCCTTGCTGGTTATCCGCTGGGGTCTCAACAACTAGAGACACTCTCTTAGGTCCTTTTTCACATAACCTTCTTCAAGCCAGGGGGGCACACGGAGTCCCACTCAGATTGGAACCTCTGACTTTTGCCATCAGCCAGAGAAAAATCTGCTCTTTAAGGATTCGAGTGATATAGTTAGGCCCATCTGGATCCTTTCTTAAAGTCAACAGTGCTCTATAAAATACCCTAATCATGAGAGTAACTTCCCATCATAGCCTCAGGTTTCACGCACTCACCTGGTCAAAGGGCAGGGCTGCACACGGGCAGACATTATTTCAGAGTTGTTTTGTGATCCTGCCAACCTCAGCATAAATTAGGGAGATGATTGTGGGGCTCAGTGTCTCTTTCCCTTGACAAGAAGAACTCTTGCATCTTGAATCTCACGTTCAGTTGTACAAAATATAATGGGAGTAAAATTGTTTAATTTTATAAAATAGAAAAGCTCCAGCATTATCACATTCCTTCCACAGGGAAAAAGAAAGAGTAAAAGGAAGGGGATATGGGAGAAAGAAAAAAACAAATTGCTGAAAGAGTGATAAGCTTCATATGTGGGCTCCTCCATATTAGCTTTATGCTCATGGAGCTTGAGGAACATGGTGCACAGCTACTTTGCACTCTTTGTACTTACCTCTTTGAGCTGAAAGAGAAGAGACATGAGTTCTAGTCTTGGCTCCCACTTCCTGACTGTGTGGCCCTGGAAAGTCCTGGGCCTCCATTTGGTTCCTGAAGATAGTCATAGTGCACTTTCCTAAAGATAGGCAACCTTGGGCCTCCCTGGTGCAATGGGTTGAGTGCAGCACTATGAAGCTGTCAGCAGCCACTGCAGCACGAATTTGATCCCTGGCCAGGGAGCTAAGCCACTGGTGCAGCAGACCTCTCCTGCTTCGCTCGCTGCTCCCCTCAGCAGTGTATTTCTGTTGATCTGCCTGGTCTGCTCCCTACTCTGTCTCTGGTAAATCCTCTCACCACCCTGCACTTCTGGCCTACACCCCAGCTTGTATGCATAAATAAATAAATCTTAAAAAAAAAAGATAGGCAACCTTGAGGGCCCATATTTCTCTGAGATGTAGGAACTTGGATGTGATTGAGATGTGACGGGTCCAGTCATTTTGCAGAATGGAAGCCAGGAGCTTGGGGGTTGTTATCAGATGTATATTGTGCTGCTTTACAGAGTCTCACCGAGCCAGTTTTCCCATTCTTGCTATTAAATGAGAACTTAGAAATCCCTAATTCTGAATATCTTCAAATGGGGGTATGTGAACCCTTGGAGTTTTGGTGAGACTGAAGGGCATCACCTACTCAATGTTTAGGGCACACTAGGTTCCACTTCTTGAAATGTCAATTTCACTTAAATGATAAATTAATTGAATATTGTGGAGTAGGATATAAGGACATATTGTGGGATAGGATGCAAGATTTTGAAGATGTCATACAGGATGTCTAGGAAATTTTGAAATAATGGTAGGTCCCAGCAGCCATGCCTCCAGGATTGCTGGGTGTCGAGTTCACCTTTTTCATTTTGTAAAATGTTTGAGAAACCTACTCTCAGGGCTTCACCTGTTTGAGGTGGAGAGAGAGTGCACATTTCATATTATGCTGTGTGGCCCTTGTCTTTGGTCTTTTGCTGGTCCTTTTCCTGAGGCCACTCCAGACATGGTGTTTGCAGAGTTGGTGGAAGTTCTGGAGGGTTTTCTTCTTGGCTGACATTCTCTGGGGAACTCTTTTTTCACTTGGGTTACAAGGAGGTCGATATCTCATTAACAGCGATGACAGATTGTAGGGGCTCTAAGACAGTCTCATGCCAAATGTGAAACAACCAATATGCTTATGAAATCATTTAATCCATAATCATGTCGTATAATGAAAGGGGCTGGTGGTTTGGCATTGGCATTTACAAGGCCGACACCATGATATGTTACTGTGAATTACAGATCCAGAAAACTGTGTAATTTATGAGTCATGAGCAAAAGGATCCATCTGGGCAGTTCCTGAAGCCTGTTGAGGCAATGTGACATCTTTAATCAATCTGAATATAAAAATCACACTGTTTGGGTTATTTTGCTGTTCTGTGCGATGTTGTAGTCCTCTGGTCCTTAGCATTTCAGAAGGA
The DNA here is from genome assembly GCA_004024925.1 of Scalopus aquaticus. NCBI lineage: Eukaryota > Metazoa > Chordata > Mammalia > Eulipotyphla > Talpidae > Scalopus > Scalopus aquaticus. Next base: position 64,362 of record PVIJ01004786.1, read on the forward strand.
TTTGGGAAGCAGAGAGGATAATAGTGTTTTCAGTTTTGCTGATTTTTTTTCCCCCTGAAGAGTCTATCTATGTGGTACAATTATTTTCTCTTGCAATGTGGGGGCAACCTCCCTGTGACTTTGAGTGCACTGCTTACACTGACCTTGAAAAATTACTTGAGTTACCTTTCAACAGATAAGTTGAGAACCATAATTTGGCCCTAAACAAGACTGCAGCTGGAGCATCTGTGAGGTTCCTATGGGCTCTTGCGTTTCTCATCATTTTCTGTAGAGGAATAAAACCCCCTCTGAACTCTACACCAATCTCTGTTTCAATGGCTCATTAACTGTGCTCACAGCTATTTCTCACTTTACGAGCACCTTAGAAAGGCCCCTTTGTTAGCCTCTGCAAGCGTCTACCTGTGTTCTATTTGGGACTGCAGGTCACATTTGCTATATAGTCAACAAATCCTTGCCTACCATGACCTTTGGAGTCTTTATCTGGAAGGTGATGACAGTAAGATTCGTTTTCATGGTGGTCATGAGGAAGAAATGGTCAGCGAGTGTGAGGGCCTTTCCCCGCCAGTAGACATGTCATCTCATTATCCCAGGACAGGGAGAGGTGCTGGCTTGACTGTATGCTCACTCAGCGTTTGTGGGTGTGGAGTGATCCCCAGGGTTAGTCAAACCAGGAAAGGTCACCTGTAGGACGAGCATCAGAAGAAGCAGACAAGTATTAGGCAGCATGCAGTTGTTGCACGGGCTGCACGCACATCTCCTCTTGCTAGTCCATCTTGTTTAAAACCCACATTTTGAGGAGGAAAGAATTTTGCTTGTTAAATTTAAGCTGCTCTCCTGACCCTCAGGTTCACTGCTCTTGGCAGTAGCATTTTATCTCTAGAATGCTGCTGGATTTTGTTATTAAGATCTACGTGCACAAAATGCTTTTTGTGGGCCTCCCTGGTGGTGCAGCGGTTGAGCGCTGAGCTGTGGAGCTGTCGGCAGCAGCGATGTGAGTTCGACGCCCAGCCGGGGAGAGTCCCACATGGTGTGGCAGACCTCTCCTGCCTCGCCCGCTGCTCCCCTCAGCAGTGTGTTTCTGATCTGCCTGTTCTGCTCCCCGCTCTGTCTCTGGTGAAGTCTCTCGCCGCCCCACGCCTCTGGCCTGTACCCCAGCTTGTATGTATAAATAAGTAAATCTTTAAAAAAATGCTTTTTGTGGGTAGCAGAAATTCATGGGCGTAGTGGGCTTGGCACTGGGGTCCAGTTCTAGGTTTCCACTGCCCCTGCCTCCTCTTCACCTTTGTTCCTCAGTGTATTTTGGAAGTTTGGGTATGACTTTGGTATTCACAGATGCACCTCTTTCTGGTGTAAGAGGATTACTTTATACGCATGACCTGCTCGTGAAAGTTATAAAAATAGAACTTTTAGGCCAGTTATGTATTTTTAAGAAAAGGTCACCTCCTTGTTATCCTTAGTGAAATAATGAGCCATGTACACACAGATAAGCATGTTCACTGCAACTCATTTATAATAGCAAGGGATGAAAACAACTCATAGTTATTGAGATATCCGTTTCTTTGTAGTCTCCACAATAATAATTCCCTTCCAAATGTCAGTCCAGAAAGAAATGACAAATGCAAGCTCTTCTCAAACATAATACCTGGGATGACCTCAAGTGACCAGTCTGGGCCAGAGGAGCAAGAGCCATATTTATGCAATACCAAATTTACTCCTGATAACAGGAACCACCTTAAATAATAGGGAACCAAGAGCCATGAAGCTCCGTGTTTTCAGTGATGAGTCAGAAGAGCCAATGCTCATACGCAGGGTGTGGTGGGCATGGTCTAAGGGAAAGGGTTCTGGCACCATGCTGTTATCCATCTGAATGGCAGCATTTCCTAGAAGGCTTGATTTTTGTCTTTAACGATTAGTATACATTCTGTATTTTACCCCACAATAATCATCTTTCATTTTGATAAGAAATTTGCAGTTGTCTCTATTAAGAAAGCTTGATGCCCCAGGAAGCGGCCATGTTTATGCTGAGCTTTTAAGGAGCCCATGGCTTTCAGCTAAGTGTCAGTTACCCCAGTTTAAAGATTAAAGTTGGGTGCAATCTCCCCTTTGTTAGGCATAATGTCTGACACTTTATCTTAGAAATAGCCACTCTAATGGCCCCTGAGGTTATTGTAATTTACTGAGGGGCTACCACTAGCTGAACAGCACGTCAGCAGCAGCGGGGCCCCCAAGAGCAGATGAAGAGGGTAGATGGGGAGGGTGTTCTCAGGAGAAACATAGATAACATGGTACACAAGAAGTGGCCTAGGTTCAGGTGAGGCTCAGCTACTCAACCTTTTCTCGGCAGGACATGGCCACCCTCTGGCACCAGAGCAGACAGAGGCTGAGGAGCTGATTCTGGGGAATGAGGCAGGTATAACACAGATAAAACGTGAGGCTCCGTGAGCTCTTCTGGCTTAGTCACACCGGGAATGAGGAGAAATAGCACCTTGTGCAGGTGCTGGGCTGTCTGGAATGAGGTGGGAATGTAGGGCTCAGTGTACCAGTCACATGGGGCAGAGCAGAATTGCCCTCCTGGTTCCAGACACCTACCTGGGGTAGAAAAATTCAGGTACTCAAGAGACCCATGCAGATGGGGACAGTTGGCTAAGCCGCCTTTGGTGGGAGAGAGGATTCCACTCAGTTCTCACCTAAATCAGGGGCTTCCTACTTCACAATGAAGAACTGGACAAGATGGTCTCCCCACTCCACTGGCAGCCCATGGGCTTAACTGGTTTCAGGAGGTGTCCCAAATGGAGCCAGGATTGATGTGCATTAAAGGCCTGAGGACAGTTAGCCGGAAGGGAAAGAGGAGGACGTGAGAACAAAAATTAAAAGCTCCACAGGCAGAGGAGTTTGAGAGTAATCACTAGCCAAGGAGTAATAAAAAGATTACTCAGAAATGACTATATTTCTGGCACTGTGTGTGTTGTCCAAGGGAAGTGAGAGGTTGGCTGAGCTTTTAGTGTAGTTGCAGCTTGAGGATAATGAAGCAACATTTGGTTAAGACTAAAAATGCTCGTGCATAGATTTACTGTGCGTGAGTCACACACAGATGATCAACTTGAGGTTGAAAAGGGGTTCAGGATTTTTCAGAGCTTCATAATTCTTTGGAATGTCTGTGTCTCCCGAGGAGATAGATAATCCTTCATTTTCTTTTATGAGGATAGAAGTATGAGCTTGTTTTTGCGCAGGAGGCCTGCTTCCCTTCTTTCATGCCGTTATTTTAAACATGAAACAGACAACTAATGGTGAGAAAAAATGGGATGCATGAGAGACAAAGGGAGAGGTTGGGGAATTTATGATTTTATGAAATTCCTTTGAGGTCATGTAACTGCCTCTGTCAATTTTATGATAAAACTGACCATACAGAATAAACATCCAAGAAACATTCAAGAAAACACTGCATTCTGCATCCTTGAAAGATCCATTTAGTTAAAACATAGGTATTTTTGGGCCTCCTTAGTGGTGCAGGGGTTAAGTCTCAGCACTATCAAGCCATTGCCAGCCACTGCAGCATGAGTTCAATCCCCGGTCAGGGAGCTGACCCACATGGTGCAGCAGACCCCTCCTGTCTCTCCTGCTGCTCCCCTCAGCAGTTACTTCAGTGGATCTGCCTTTTCTGCTCCCTACTCTGTCTCTGGTGAATCCTCTCACCTCCTGCACTTTTGGCCAACACCCTAGTTCTTGTGTGATGAATCAATAAATCTTTGAAAAAAACTACAAAACTTAGGTATCTTTGAGATGAGCGTGAACATATTTGCATGTAGTTAGTTTCCTCAGGGCTCACTATGAATGTATGAGGAAATTATTTTCTTCGTTCACACTTTCCATGTATTAGAACTCTAGCAACTAAATTCAGGATGAGCACAGTAAACTTTATGGGATGTTTTGAACAGAAATATTTGGGGATGCTGAAACAGTTTTGCTCTGTCCTCTGCAGGACAAAACTTTTCATTTCACCTCTTTCAGGGCTGACTTAAAATTGGAGAATAGGAAGCGTATTTTCAGAAGAAGGTCTGTATTGTAGGATTTCCTGTGTTGGCTTTCTGTAGGAAGTTGGTAAATAACTTCCTATACTCTGGGGATGTGGAGGGAGGTGTCATTGTCTTCATCATTATCAGCTGTCGTAACTATAAAGACTTGGCAGATTTGTTCATTTGTGTATATAGCTATTGATGTAGAACTGTGTTGGATTTGGACACTCACAAAATCAGCTTTAAATAGCTGCCATCACTGTAGGAAGACTGCCAGTGTAAGGACACCAAGGTACATGCCTCAAGTTTGTTGACACGCTTTCTGAACATGAGAAGGATAATATCGGACTTTTAGTACTATATAAACACGTTGGTTTTAATGATGTTTATATAATGTCATAATGCAATGTGAAAAAACCCATAAGCTTATAAACAGAAACCACTAGTAAAAGATGTACAAAAAAATCTTGAGGGGGGGGTGGTGGTTCTGAGTCAGGTAGAAAAGATTACAGCTTGATTAAGTTACTTTGGGGAAAACCAACTCTTAAAGCTTGTGCTAAGTACTTGATTTTTACTGTATTTTTGAAACCCAGTGGAGAATTCTTACTGAGATTGTTGCTTGTATTGTTATGTCACTATCTCATTACTTTTATGCTCTAAGGAAAAAAATCTTTTAATGAATCAACGACAACTCTCACACTTCAATCTCCATTTCATCTGCTTTGTTATATGTAACACTTCAACCTGATCTCAAAAGCATAGCTGATTAATGATTATAGCCATCTCTATAGATGAGATGGAGTAGGGCATTGCACCTAGAGTGCGTTTGAGCTGGAAGTGAGCTTTAGTTCAGTCATTTGCTGTGTAACCTTGCATGACTTAATCTTCCTGACTTCAATTTGTTTCTCTATAAAATGCCTGCTTGGTTTGTGGGGTTTATTACATGAATCAAATGTGGTAACAAGTGTAAATGCATTTGGAAAAATGTCAAACAGTAATTATGTGTGAGTTGGCTGTGATTATGTCTATGTACTACTCTTACATTTTTATACATATTTTAACAATCCTCAACTCAATTACTCAACTTTTACAACTCTTCTAAGTTAAATTAAACTAAGTTACGTTAATTTGGGATTACCTGGATTTTTTTTCTAAAATATTTTGTGTCTATTCAACTTTGATTGTATTGTGTTTATTGGGAAGGATTGACATCTTCAACACAATCGGTATTTTTATTTGATAACATGTTAATGTTGATCACTTTAGCAAGTCTTCTTTTATTCCCATGGTATAATTTTATTTATTTTGCTTTTCATATTGATAATGTTTTCTTTCAATTGGAAATGTAATTCATTTACATTTAGTATAAATACAGATGTCTCTGAGTTGAAAATTTGATTTTGTGTTTTTTATTTTACTTTTTAAATCAATTATTGATTTACCATTTAATTACAAAGCTATACCATTTGGGGATTATAGTTCTACACCTTGATATGTATATATGTGATGTGCCACCATCAATGTTCTAGTGCCATCACCCTATCAAATTGATTCTCTCTACCTATTGAACCACCCCCTTCCATTTCCCCTCTGGTCACCACCATGCTTTTTTTTACAGAGTCTAAGAGTTGTTTTTGCTTTGTTTTGTCAGTTTGTTTGCTTTGGTTATTTATATTCCACCTATGAGGGAAACCATCTGGTAATTGTTTTTCACTTTCTGACTTACTTCACTTGGCACAATCACTTCACGTTCTGGCCATGATGTCACTAAAGGCAAGATTTAATCTTTTTTAGTAGCTCAGTAGGGTCCACTGAGTACAAATACCACAACTTCTTTACCCAGTCATCTGTTGATGAGCATTTAGATTGATGCCATATCTTAGCTATTGTGAATAATGCTGCTGTGAGCATAGGGGTGCATAAATCTTTTTGAAAAGTTTTCATATTGTTCAGATAACTACCTCAGAGTGGTGTTGGTGGATTAGATAATATTTTTGCTTTTAGTTTTTTTTTTTTTTTTTCAAGATTTATTTATTTATACATACAAGCTGGGGTACAGGCCAGAGGCGCGGGGTGGCCAGAAGGTTCACCAGAGACAGAGTGGGGAGCAGAACAGGCAGATCAGAAATACACTGCTGAGGGGAGCAGCGGGCAAGGCAGGAGAGGTCTGCCGCACCATGTGGGATTCTTCCCAGCTGGGCGTCGAACTTGCATCGCACGCTGTGACAGCTCCACAGTGCAGCGCTCAACCGCTGCGCCACCAGGGAGGCCCTGCTTTTAGTTTTTTAAGGAATCTCCAAATTGTTTCCCATAGAGGCTGCAACAATTTATATTCCCACCAACAGTGGTTGAGACTTCCTTTTTCTTCACATCCTCACAAACACTTGCTTTTATTCATTTTGACATTGACCATTTTCACAGGTATAGGGAATATCTCATTGTAGTCTTAATTTGCATTTCTCTGATAAGTGATGCTGAGCTTTTTTTTAAGATTTATTTATTTATGCATCTAAGAACTGGGGTGTAGGCTAGAGGTGTGGGGGTGGTGAGAAGATTCACCAGTGACAGAGTGGGGAGCAGAACAGGCAGATTGACTGAAATACACTGTTGAGCGGAGCAGCGGGTGAGACAGCAGAGCTCTGCTGTGCCATGTGGGTCAGCTCCCTGATTGGGGATGGAACTTATGCTACCGTGGCTAGAGATAGCTTCTTAGTGCTGAGACTTTAACCCCTGTGCCACCAGGGAGGCCTGATTTTTTTTTTTAAATGTGTGTGTGGTCCATCTGCATGTCTTTTTCTGAGAAGTGTCTATTCAGGTCTTTTGCTCAGTTTTGATTGGGTTGTTTGATTTTTTTGTTGTTGAGTTATATGATTTTTAAATATATTTTGGAAATTAACTCCTCATAGGATATAGTTTGTGCTTTTTATTTGTTATATTCTATCCCATTTTTATACTTTTAAAATTTAAATATTTAAAAAAATTCCATTTTTCCTCACTTGTAAGTTATACTCCATGTTTATATCCTTTTAGCGGTTATTCTAGAAATAATTTACTCTAGAAATCATTACCTTATCAAAGTCTAAATAATATTTTTACTCATTCCTGTCAAGACAAGGACCTAGAGTGCATTTTAACTCTGTCTTTGAAAGGACTCACCAGAATTACAGCACACGGCCCCAATCCTTCCAGGACAGAGGAAAATCAACAAACTGTGGAGCTGCTGAAAAGAAGAGAGGAGTATAACAAGAAGAGGACATTTCAAAGGATTACAAGCGTAGAGTAATGTGAGAAGAGAAAAATAGCCAGTGGATTTGTCAGCATGGGCAGAAAGGCATAAAAACTCTATTCTGACTATTTGGTGCAGAGCATTTACCTCTCTGGCTCTCAGCTATGTCTCTGGTTTTTGACACTTGATTTCCTTGGACTTGTTACAATAGAACTTGGAGATGCTTGTCTTTGCCTGTGAGACATCTCCAGGACTGCAAATGGGGACAACAGTGTGAGCTTCTCAGTTCAATAATTGAATTTCTTGACTTTATTTTTAATAATAGAAATGACTGGTATTTGGAATTCATTGAAGTATCCTGGCGGGATTGGGGCTGTGGTATTGTCACTCTGAGAAGCTAAGGATGCTAATGGCTGTGTCTGATCCTGCGGGAAAATTGCTCACCTTGACTATGAATATGAAGCATGGGGACACTTGGTCTGTCACAAGTAGGAAGGTATACCCCTTTAGTGCAGTGTTTCTCATCTTTTATTATTGTCCCGTAAGGAACATGTTTCAACAGTTTTTTCCTAACTGCTCCTACCCCATGAAATTTCAAACTACGGATGTACTCTGTATCCATCTGTGTACTATATGTATGTCTTAGTTTTTTTTTTAAGATTTATTTATACATACAAGCTGGGGTACAGGCCAGAGGCGTGGGGTGGTAAGAGGGTTCACCAGAGACCAAGTGGGGAGCAGAGCAGGCAGATCAGAAATACACTGCTGAGGGGAGCAGCGGGCGAGGCAGGAGAGGTCTGCCGCACCATGTGGGATTCTCTCTGGCTGGGCGTTGAACTCGCATCGCGCGCTGCCGACAGCTCCACAGTGCAGTGCTCAACTGCTGCGCCACCAGGGAGGCTCCATGTCTTAGTTTCATATGGAAAATAATCAAAATTGTTTTCCGTGCCTCTAAACACCAATTGTATTGTGAAATCACCCCTGTTGAGGAATTGCAGTCTTAGCATAATAATTTTCTATCATCTACAGTGAGGCTTGGCAATTATTTTCTGTGAAGGGCTAAATAGTAAATAGTTCCGGCTTTGCAGGCCACCTATGGTCTCTGGTCTCTGTCGTGTATTCTTTTCTTTCTGTTTTAAAGTAACTCTTTAAAAAATGTAAACTCTATTTCTAGCTTGCTGACTCTACAAAAAAAAAAAAAGGCTGTGGACTGGATTTGACTCACATGCCATAGTTTGCCAACTCCCTGATTTGTAATGATAGAAAGGCTCAAATTTCAACATTTAAATAAATAATTTTTTGCATGACAGCTTGAAATAAATGATTTAGTTAAGATTTAAAAGACTACATGAAGAGTTCATTCATTTATTTGCCAAGACAATTGACAACTTCTTGTGTGCAAAAGATATGAGTAATTTTTACATTATGGCAAATAGCTAACTAAGTAAATATGAACATCAGTCAAAACAATCAATGATGTGTAGAACATGCTGAGGATAATGGTTGGAAGAAGCCTAGAGCAGAGCCTAGGACTAGCTCAGGGGCTGGGCTGCAGTGGACTTGGGTTTGCATCTGCACTGGCCTCAGTCTTTTTTTTTTTTAAGATTTATTTATCTATGCATACAGGCTGGGGTGTAGGCCAGAAGTGTGGAGAGGTGAGAGGATTCACCAGAGACAGAGTGGGGAGCAAAACAGGTGAATCTACTGAAGCACACTGCTGAGGGGAGCAGCGGGCAAGATAGGAGAGGTCTGCTGCGCCATGTGGGAAGCTCCCTGACTGGTATCGAACTTGTGCTGCAGTGGCTGTGGATAGCTTCATAGTGCTGCACTGAACCAGTTGTGCCACCAGGGAGGGCCCTGATCTCATTCTTGCTACATGACCTTGGACATGTCACTTACCCTTCTAGAGTCTGTGTCTTTAACTGACAAGGCAGGGGATAATAAATCACCGTAACAAGGTTGCTGGGAAGTTAACTGCGGTGAGAATACTAGTATCTGATCCCTTACAGCGGCTCTGTAGTATTAATTTCCTTTTTCTTTCTTTTTTCCTTCATATGATTGAACTAAAGGAGTCTTTATGAATATTGTTTTTATATTTTGTCAGAAAAACAAATATATAACCATGTCAGAGATGAAACCACTGTGGCCAGCTGTATCTGTAATGAGGATGCTGGTAGGGTTCAGAGCTCTTTGTGGAAAATACCCACAGTAGTCTGGCTTGGGAGGCCTCAGGGGCACTTGGGGATGTTCACTGTTTGAGCCTCCTAGGCGATTCTGATGCAGGGAGTGCATGGCCTGTGCGTCAAGAAATTGTCTCTTATCAAACAGAAAGGACTGGTTGAGGTGCCAAGCTCCTGGATATTTACCAGCTTTTCTGAACCTTCAGCAGCAGTGAAAGGGGGATATGCCAGGGCCCGGGGGTCTAGCTTCTCTGGCTTATCTAACTAGACTCGAGGGGGTGAGCCCTTTAAACAAGCTTCAGAAGGAAACCAATCCCAGCTTGATCCTGGCCTGGCTGAGTGTCCAGTCCAGTGAGTGGGCCCAGAGGACACAGGTGGTCTTAGTGTGCTTCTGGGAGTTCTGAAACCCTGACTTGGAGCAGATTCTTGGACAGCTGAGGATTCAGAAAATGGGGTCAAAGTTGGAGCAAGGGCACGTCAAGGACAAGAAGGGGTTCCTGAATCTCAGCCGTCATCCAACTTTGTAGCAGGCGAGACAGCGTTACTGTTTACTAGCTGTGTGGTGACTTTTCAGTACGTCATTTTTCAAATCTGTAACACGGGATAGTCCTACTTTAGAGTAGTGTGCTGAGGGTGACATAACTTCTTTAAGTCACCTAGTGTGGCATCTAGCACAGGGGTTGTTACTATAATCATGACAAGATGGAGTTCTGGTTTGAGCTGAACCCCAGAGTGCTAAGCAGGAGATTGAACTCAGCGCGTCTGGCAAGGTTGGGCAACAGTCAGCTCCTGTGCTGGGGAGGCAGCCAGGATTTATGGCAGTGGGGTAGGTCCTGGATGTCTCTAAGAGGAGTGTGGGGCTACAGTGGCTCCCCCTGCCTTGCACAGAAGAAACCTAGGGTCCAGGCAGCTGGAACTGCAGGAGGAGGGGTCCATTGCCTGAAGCATGGGGGTCTGAGCAAAGTGCAACAGAGCTGGGCTCCGATATCCAGTTCTGCAGAGGGGGTCTGCCTCACTGGGGGCTGATACTTCCTCCACATCCCACCCAGAACCATTCATTGATCTGATCTTTTGGACTGGATGAGAGTTGAGAGTCCATATTTTATTTATTTATTTATTTTTATTTTTATTTTATTTTTTTATTCATACATACAAGCTGGGGTACAGGCCAGAGGCATGGGGCGGTGAGAGGGTTCACCAGAGACAGAGCGGGTAGCAGAACAGGCAGATCAGAAATACACTGCTGAGGGGAGCAGCGGGCGAGGCAGGAGAGGTCTGCCGCACCATGTGGGATTCTCCCCGGCCGGGTGTCGAACTCGCGTCGCCGCCGCCGCCAACAGCTCCACAGCGACTGGGGAGGCCCTAGAGAGTCCATATTTTAAACCATCACTTCCCCCTTCCCTGGGACCTCTTTCCCCTCTGGTTAGTACTGAAACTGGAGATAGGAGGAGAGATGGACAGAGCAGTGTTCTTTGCTGCCTTCTGTGTTAGGAGCACCCCCTTGCATTTCTGGTAGCCCTAAGCTGGCAGAGCTAACTGCTCTGTTCCCAGAGCACTCTCCACTGCACTCAGGGGAACACATCTGGGGTCTTCCTTTGAGCACCATCTGTCATTTTGCTCAGCATCTTGCCCCTTATTCCCAGCTGGTTGCACCTCTCTGTGCTGTCTTCCTTGGCCCAGCCTGTCAGCCACACACAGGAATGTGTTCCCTGAGGTAAGAAGACTGTGTCTTACACAGGGGACAACAGTCTGGGGTAAAGTTGTATGGCAGTTGTTTTCCAGGTGTGGGGTTGAGAACCATTGGCGTGACAGATGGGACAGAGAGGCACCTATGGAGTCCCAAAGCAGGACTTGAACTGGACAGAGACAGATGGGGTCCCATTTTAAGCTAGAGTCAAGTATTTCCATAAAGTCTTTTTTTCCACAGGACTCAGTGGTTGCAAATATTTCCCAAGTCACATTAAGGCTTCGACTTCTGGGGAGTCCCATGTGTGGGTGACTTCATACATTCATTGATGAGCTGAGTTGTCACGATTTGGCACTTTCCAGCTGGAGGGGCTGGGCTTCTATAGTGAGGGTATGAATTGAAATGACTCTTTAGAATTCACGTCTCTTTCTCCTGTGAGGCACCAGAGTCTATTCCTGTGGTTTCTCGCTTTTTAAAAGCTTGATGTGTTCATGGTAATTGAATTTGTCTAATTGAAGCTGTTTTCAACTGTAATTATGAATGTAAGTGGCAATTATTATTTACATGAATTTTAAACAAAAACTCCTTATAAATAAATGTAAAGTTAATGTATGGAACTGGTGAAATGATAAACTGAAGACAGCAATGTCTGTCAGCTCTTTTGCCATCTGCATAGTTTTTGGCACTGTTAAGCAGTTAAATGCATTGCCTTCCAAGAGTTTTCACAGGCCTTTGAGTGAATTTCTGATATTTAAAAGAGGTGGATTCCACTCACCTTGAGTTTTTGCAGAATCACGTACTGAGAGGTTGGACATCAAAGAGCTATATTGGTCGTGTGTTCTGAGCAGAGCGACAGTTGGCCATCTGTTTGCTACTGGGCCATGAGGAGGAGATGAACATGGAAACAGATAAGACGTGGTTAGAGTTTTGATAACAACTTGACATTGCTCCCACATCCTCCCAGTGATGAGTGGCCTTGTCATGAGTGGAACGTAGAGTACAGGGGATGAGCTTGTGTGATGTGTTGTATGTGGCATGAGCTGCAAGCAAGTCATGCCCAGTAGTAGGGTCATGTTGAATGAGGATGTCGAGCGTGTTGAAGTTGCTCTAAAGCTTTTGCTTCTATGTCTGTCAGTATCCTCTGTAGGACTGGTTTCTCTGCTGTTATTAAAGCAAGTCATTTCACTATAACTTATTCCTTATGAATTGCAAGCGTAATCCAATTTAGGATAGCAAACGCATTACATTAAAGTCTCTAAATGCTGCCACACATGGTGTTCACTCAAAATATGCACCAGGGCACTTAGTGTGAGGCACGACTAGCTCATAATTTTTAGTTGAGTGTGAAATGACACTGTTGTGATCATGTGACTCCTTACATTCGTTGCCTCTGTGCACACAATCAGTGAATAAGATGCACAGATATTGCTCTTTTCCTATGTTGTATTTGTTCTGATTATTTTTGTTGGTAAATTGATATTTATTGACATGTAAATTTGTACCTGCTGAATCTTATAATAAAAAATGTGGACTTCTGTTTCTGTTTTATCCCACTTTAATAATTCATTTTTATTATATTTTAAAAGTAAGTCTGTGATGGATTGGATATTAAAGAAAAAGTGTTTCTTGGCCACACTGATGTGGAGAAGCAATTCTATGGTATTATTTCTCAAAATGAGGTGCAAGCCTACATCCTAATCACATGTAGAATCACTGACACAGAATCTCTGGGATATGGCTGTGAATGAGCATTTAAGCAGCTTCCCTGGAGATTCTGAATTGTATTAAGTTGGAGGAAGACTTGACTTTAACATCAGGATTTACTATATGATGAGCACTGGATTCTGTGCTTAGTGTTTTACAATTCTCGGAAGGCTGGTGTGCAAAGGAAAGCTGAATAGTCTGAGAAGGACCACGTCCAGCGGCTTTACTCAGAGTGAGCATAAGGTCACTTTTGAGAACAGAATCCTGAGTGGTGCCCAACAGAGCCTTTCCCAAACCATAACCTTTTAGTTTTACTTTTGAGGCAGTGGACAATGATAAATGCCCAGCAAGACGTACTGTTGGCAGGTTAATTGCCGGGTAATAGATGAGAATGCGCATTGTTTGCTTGACAATCTGAGACTGAATAGAATCAGCATGTGGCCTTCTTGGCGTGTTTCTGACAGTCGCCTGTTGAGGGATCCTGAAACTGAAGTTTTTTTTTGGGTTAGTTGCTAGTATTTGAAAATTTTCTTTTGAAAGTCCTTGAATATTGCTCATTAAGACAAATGTTAGTTGTTTTATGTTATGTATTTCTCACATAAGTGGGATCTTCTATTATATCTTCTGTTTCAGTGAAAATTGGACTTGCAGAGAAGAACAAGCCTTTGTTCAAGGGAGAGCAACAATATCCAATCAGGGACAGGTGATCTGGGGAGAGGGGCTGAGCACTAATGTGGACTTGGGAGTCAGGAGTTGGTCAGAAGAGGGATGGAGCTGTGGGGGTGGGGACAGAGGCAAAGCGTGAAGGTGAGGACTGGGGCACCCAGCGCTGCCTCTTGGGTGGAGGGTCAGTTAGTGGAGAAGAGCTGGGGAGAGGCACTAGGGAACAAGAAGCTGATCCAGTGATTCTTTCCCTACAAATGGCCTTAGAATGAGAATTATTCCAACCTTAGCCTTCAAGATGAATAAAAGCAAGTACATGCACCCGGCGGCATGCACATTCCCCGCTGAATAGAGCACCTGGAGGCTGGCTGGCTTCTCTAGGGAGTGAAAATAAAGGTTTTCTGGCAAGGTGCTTATATCACCTGCTACCCACGGTGCAGTTAGAGCTTAAAATAGCACAAGGATTGTTTGGGGGCATGCGGGGGAAGGCTTGTATTGAAGTTTGTCTTTGAATTATTGTTAGGGCCGCAATAAAACACAAAGAGGGAATGTTTTGCAAAAACCAGGAAGTTATAAAGTATTTTTATTCCAGAACAGTTCAGTTATGCTAAAATGTCAATTAAATCAGCAGATGGTTAGCTATTCTTCTATACAAGTTCAATAATATAACTTCAGAATTAAAAAGACTGACAAATCCTGTATACATCAATTCCATTTCCTTATATGGTTAATAGGATGCATGTCTTTCAAGTCAATTTTATGAAGTTTTATCTTCTGCCTTCCCACTTCCCTTCCTGTCCCATATATATGCTTGGTGATGAAATAGCTGAGTGGTCTGGAGCACTGGGAGGACTTCACACTGGATCATTTGGTTTCTTCTGGCTTATCTGGGTTTTTCAATGGATATATTTGTTAATAGTGTTGTAAATGGAAGAAGTGAAAACAGAACATTTGCCCAAAGTCATTCAGCTAGCACAGGGGCAGAGCTAGAACTGGAACTCAGGCATTCTTCCTCCAGTCATGGAGGGCTTATTGCCCGGAGGGGTTGACATGGGGTCTTGCTCGTATACACTTGTTCACAGCTTAAATCATCAAGTCTTGGAAAATCATTTAACAGTCACTAGGCAAGTCAGATAGGGACAGGTCACACAAACAGAAGTCAATGTGTCTTATTTATTGGTTTTTAGACCTAATCTGAAGATAGCAAGAGAGCAACAGAAGGCCTTATCTCTGACAGAGGCAGGGCAGGGCAGGCCAACAAATTATGATAGAGTTAGAAATGACGAGGCGACTGGCCCCTGGTGCTTTTCTTTGTATTTATTCATGACAAATGTGATTTATGAATCTCAGTTCTTTTGTCCCATTATAGAATGGAGCTATCAGCTTCTTGCTCTGACACCATAATTTTGCCTGAGCCATTCTGTCTATTCGTATGCATTCTCTGGCCACATTTGTGCACCTGGTTGTCAGTTCCATAAATCATTATAGATAAGCAAATCCTTCTTTAACCTCTTGGAAGAGAACATGACCACTATTTTCTGAACATACTCTTGCCAGGCTTGCTTTGGGGAGATAAATTGGCCCATCTTGATGGTGTATCAGGAAGCAGTGGTGTGATTTATGAGGGGGCAAGGCGCTCCTTCACTGTGGCTTACCCAGAGACTTTTCAAATGTCTTCTTCTGGAAGACCATGGTGAGTTGGAAGAAGACACAAATTTTTGAAAAGACCTTGTATCCAGGATTTTTGCCATTGTTTCTATACCCCAAGGTGAGGTAGAATGCAAGTTTTAATTCAGTCACTTGAATTATCTAGATATTCTTGTTGGGAGTTGTGAAAGGTATTATTCTTTCTGTGTGTTGACAGACTCTGCCATTAGGTCTCAGCCAAGAAGTGTCTTCCCATCTCCCATTATGCAGCCGGCCTCTAGAATGAAGGCAATTTAACAAAGATACAGAGAAGAAATGGAATGTGCCTGGTTCGTGGGATGAACTTCTACTAGCATAACGTGTTGCTACCTGTCTAAAGAAAGGGCAACTCACGTCCAGCATAACCAGCGTTGCAGGAAAATGTGTTGCAGTGGACAGACAGGCTGTGGGGTTAGGCTGGGAGGAGTTTTCCTTCTTATTTGCCATTGGAGTGAATTCGGGTCCCATTAGGTGCCTATCTTTAGTTCACCTGGTTTCTTCTCTTATAAAATGAGGATAATGTGCCCTTCTGAGTGTTGTAAGGATTAAAAGAGACAGCTTCCTGGTTTGTAGTGAAGTGTTTTTCCTTCTAGGTATGGAGAATTGCAAAGATCAGGCCTGCTCTTCAATCCATGACACAGGATTGTCCTTGTTCCTGGTTTGGTTCTGCAGTCATTCTCTATTGTTTTGCTCTCATGACATTTCAAAAACTAGCCATCTTTTAAAAAATTCCTAAAATGTGATTCTTAAAGAAGATGAGAGTAAGTAAACATGATTCTTGTTTTTTCTATCTTGCCCTTTTTGTTTTCTATTTATTTGTTTACTTTTTATTGAGGAGACATTGGTTTACAATCTTCTTTGTATTTTTATTTATTGTTAAAGGCATAAACCATAGAGAAGTTTAATACCAGCATGTCTACCTCCTATACTCATGGAAGGGCCGGCATGACTGAGTGACTCGCTGGAACAGACTGTGGTAGTGGTTTGAATGCAGCAGGTTTTCCTGGGAACAACACCCTAAAGAACAGAGGGTTTTTGCACTGGGCATAAGGAGGAGTTGATCTTTGATGCTCCAAACTCTGATGTTTCCAAACTGCATGATGTATAAATGTATGTTATGTCACCTCAGTGGTGAACGCTGGACAGAAGGAAGAGTGATAAGCAGTACCACCACTTCCAAAATACCTGAGCATTTCTTGAACACTTAAAAATAAATGTTACGTTGATAGGAGCTCTGTGATTAAATAAGATTGGAAATATGCTGGATTAAACTAAGTGAAATGGATTTTTCTTTTTTTTCCATTTTTTTTTTTAACAGAATGTATGCATTGTGAAACTTTGAGAGGAGGAAAAAGTTCCCAATTCATTTGAAACACTGAAACACTGTTTTTCCTTGCTGGCTTATGCTAATTCCTCTTATACTAGAGGCCTCGCCTTTGATGTGCATGGAATTTCGAGCCCTCTAATAGACCTCATCTTGATGCCCAGATAATCTGCTATTATTTTTAAGTCAATAATTCATTTTCATTAGATTTATATAAATGAAAGGGTGACCACAACACCCCAACCCTACCATTTGCTAATCACTATTGTCACCTTAATGCATATTCGCTCAGCAATTTAAAAAAATGCATATGTACTTAAAGATATCAAAATATGGGTTATGACTTAATTTTGTGCCCTCATTTTCACTGAATAATACATGATCAACAGTTTTATTTTCAAACCACAGACAACTACAGCATTATTTTTTAATGTTATAGAAACATATTGCAATTTGCTTAATTCATTTCTTATTGTTGGGTATTTAATTTTGTCTGCACTATGAAAAACCTCTCCATTATTAAAATAGTGCTCTAATGGCCATTCCTGTGTCTGAATCTTTATCTATTCCCTTAACAAATCTTCTTAGAGGAAATCTTAGAGGAGTTAATTGAATTCTTATGCAGTTTTCTTATCTGTAAAATGGAACTTTGTATAGCATCCATCTCATGGGGATATTATGAGGACTAAAATAAATTTTTTATGTGCATGCTTAGGTCATTACCTAGAACTTACCACCCAAGACGTCCTGCCTGTGGTTTATAATACTACCTGCTGTGCTCATTATTCCTCTGTTCCCTGGATATTCAAAGGTTGTCAGGGCTCCCCCTTCTCCTAGAAGGCCATCTGCCCTGACAGACATAGCCTACCCTGGTGTCAGTCCGTGGAAGTCTCAGTTCTCCAGGGGCCTCAGGAAGGGAAGCTGGGGTTTGTAACTATCTTGGGGTGCACCTCAGCCTCACGAGTCAGTAGGGCCTGGGCCCACAGATGAACTCCCTAGTCAGCCCCTTGTCATGGTGGTTCCAGCCCCCATCCCGACCATGATCCCCTGGGAAGGGTAAGTATTAATGGGTGGCCTGCGCACTTGGCCTCTCTCTTTGTTAAAGGGGAAAGATGGCCTGTCTGCAGAGTGCTTCTCTTTGTTGGCGCTGACTGCTCTCTCCTCCAGTCCGTCCTCAGCAGCCTCATGACGCATGCACTGTTACTATCTTTGTTATCCAGGGAGGGCAGTGAGGGCAATATTCTCTAACTCAGTCACATAGCAAGCGAGTGGCAAAGTTGATTCTTGGCTTGTCATGTTTACTAGATGAAGATGATAGAAATGTCTTTCTCCCCATTCCCCAAAACTCCAAAATGCACGTAGGTGGTACTTAGCATGTCCTGGAATTTATGGTGATGCTTGAGGCCACTGAGGGCACAGGGTGGGATCATCCTGCTTATACGGCCATGTTGCTGCGCTGAGCAGCTCCAGGTGTGCTGCAAGCTTGGTAACTTTGCAGTGAATGTGCCAGGCCTTTGGTAAGGCTTGCAGCTTCTCTGCTTGATGTGGCCAAAGCAGGCAGAATTCCGGACAATTGTATCCAGATGTTGCCTTTAGCTGGAAAACAAACAGAGTCTACCTCAGCCTCCCTTTAATACACAGAAGAAGTTTTGGATTTAGTGTACTTCTTGGTGGATTTGCTGACACAGTTCTTTTTATTTAGGGCCAAATGTTCTGAAAGCAGAGCCTGCATTGTGTTTGCCAAACATGCATAAGAACACAAACAAAACTCATATTTGCAAGCCCCAAATAAGTGCTTCTTATGCCTTAAGTGCCTTTTGGAAGTCATCCAGCACCACAGTATGTAAGCTTTTTGAACAGTTCTCCGTAATTGTGTAGGCAAAGGATGTATGTTCACAATCTCATGAATGTCTTTAATTACCTTTGATTACATCGCACACTCTGTCCTACCCTCTTGAAATGAGAGTTCTTTATCCACCAATGACTTCTTAAGTTTGAGATAAGTTCCTGTGGAGTAGAATTTTGTACAATTGAATTTTCTAATTGGAGCTGGGGTGAAAGAAGAAGGAGGAGAAATGAAGGGGACACCAAATGCTGAACAAATAAAAGAAAAATCCAAGTGCAAATTGTTACATCCCACTGCTCTTTTCCCAAACAACTCTGCAGGCAGAATAGAATTGGCACCTTGGCCAAGTTCCCTCCGGATGGTGGACTTGTGCAACCCTAAACAGTATCTGGCATTTCTTGGAGTTCAGTTGGGTAAATGCGAAGTTCAACCAAAGGTAAGACAGAAAAACATGTGGAAAAAGTATATTTTATTCTTTCATTCCTGTCTCCATGGTCCCCATTATCCATTCTCACCATCCATGCTGGGGATGAGGGTGAGGAAGACTCCCGAGGAACTCAGGCCATCAAGTGGTGGTTGTCCATATGGGACTGTTTGGATGGGGACTGGAGAAATCTCCAGGATCAGGTAAATGTTATTCCATCTAGATGGCAAGGAGCAGTGGGTGGGCCTCTGGCAATTCAAGATCCTTATAAGAAGGCAGTGGGAAGGAAAACAACTTGGCGCCATCTTGCTTTACTCAAACCTCTTCAGTGCTGGTGTTATGAGCCTGTTCAAGCTCAAGCTGTGGTTTACAAATCCTCCATTTTACCCTCTCTCTTCCACCAGGGTCCATTTTTTCAAATATTATCATCCAGACAGAGGAAGTTGCTTTTTAAGAAGGCAGCTCTACTTTTTCTGATCTGTGATCTGACCATGGCTTTTGGGGGTAATATTTAAGTGTTTGTAGTTTTTATTTGAGTTTTGCAATGGATAAATCCAACCCAGATGTTTAAATGTAGAGAATGAAGAAATTTCACTGAGTGGGTATAGGACATACACATCATTCTTAGAAATACATGCTATGGCAATTTATTGAGCTATGCACCCAATGAGCCAAAAGGCACAAACAGGTCCTTTTGAAGCATTTTTTACCCTCCAAAATATATACAAAGCACATTTTATTACTCCACATTATTATTCCACTGGGGATTCTGGGAGTCTGGTTAAGTCTGAATCCAGAAGATGGGATCTTTCTGATAAAAGTCTGACTAATTTTGAAATGTTTGTTGGTGTCCTCCTTTTACCCCTTAAATTCCATTTTCCTGGGGCCCAGGGATCAATGATAAGTCCTAGTGTAATCCCCAAGCATGTCAAGGACTGTTCCCACAGCAATAATTTACATGTTTGCATTGCTACCATTGTTGGAATGCACTTCAGAAATGAGGTTGGAAGGCCAGTGCCATGTAGAAGGGCACCCCCAAAGGGTCTTATGGGAGTTTGGAGGTGCTGAAATAAGGTTTTCCTGGTATTACTGCTTACTGAGTTTTGCTGGACTTGGTGAGACCAAGAAAGCCTCTCCCGACTGTTAGGCTGGTGTACCCATCTTCACAATTTCTATGTCCGCTGCTAGCTTTTCATAGCTGGAAGTTTGCCCTGGGCCAAGAGAAAAGCTATAGAAGTGACTAACATGGGAGTATAAGTTCTATTTTGAGAAAGAGCTAATCTTAAGGAACCTCTTCTGCAGGTCTGGGCAAGGCCAGACTAAATTTGAGACTCCCACCCTTGCTCAGCTTCCTCGCTTTACCCTATTCTACTACCCTTCTTCCTTTCCAGATTTCTGCAGAAAATCTTTCCTGGGGTCCTGTCTCAGGCCCTGCTGCTACGGACATTGCCCTGAGATAGGTTGCCCACCTGTTAGCTCCCTCTGAGCACAGACCTTTGAGTGCAACAGCTGAGCAAGGTCTGTTTTATTCCAGCAGGCATCCTTCTGAAGGAATTAGTGGATTTTAGGAGACATTAAAAAGACCATTTGAGAACAACTGAACCCACTTAAAAATAGCAACCATATACACTTATCATAAAAGTGAATTATACTTAAGCACAGAAACCACTGTGGGTACTTGATAATTGAGTTTATGTATTGATGTCCAACTCCCTTTTCATTTACACTTTGGTTAGAATCCTTGGCCAGACAGGCTTTTCCCAGGGCATGTTCTCTTTCACCATCCAGGCTGGACCTCCTCTCCTTCCTCCATGTTCCACTGAGCATAAGCTGGCACTCCTGGCCCACAATGCTTTGCAGGTGTGCATGGGGAGCAGTGTTTTCATTTCAGGATGTTGAGTCTCCATCTATTCATATATACTGGTTTGAAGTTTATTTTAAATAGCTTACATGATAGGTCAAAGGTTTTGTACTAAAGCCTTATTGTTGAGGAGAAGCAACTTCTCTGCTGTGGGGGCCTTTGCTCATGCCTGGGGTCTCCACAGGCCCGTTTCAGTTTTGCCGTGTCTCTCCGCATTACACACCGCCCTTTCCCTGGAACAATCCCAGTTGGACCCTGAGGCAGAAACTGATCCCGTTGGGAGTTGAATCAGGACAGCCTGTCAGTTGCTGCATAAAGACCCTGACAGCCATCCCACTTACAGATTGGCCAATCTAACTGCCGAATTGCTGGGTGTTGGACATACTTTGAGTGAATGATTTGGTCATATATATATTTTTTGCCTTTTCAGTTATCCTTTTATGTTTTAAGTCATTTTCTTCTGGATATGTCTGTGTGATTTGCACAGAGTGGACCTTAAAATCCTTGAAGGAAGGGAAGAAAGGAGAAAATTCGTATCTGTTGTGTCTGCTTTCCTAATCCAGGAAAGCAATTGCTGAGCTAAGCAATGGGCTTTTAAAGCTTTTCATCCTGTTTGTAAATTCTCTCCATCACCCTGAAGCCACCAGTTCTCATTGACATGCCTCGTTCATACCAGCCTCTGCTCGAGGTGAGCTTTCCGTCCTCCTTCCCAATAAGCTGCAGCTTGCCCATGTGTCCAGCAATCTTCTCTAATGGTTCCCTTCCTATATGACTTCACCTTTTTTTTTAAGCTCCTAGAGCATTATCTAGATAAAAATGACATGTATGACACATATATATCTCATTGCATACACTTATTCTGACTGATTGGTGGTAGCTACCAGATACAGTGTGTTGAGAAGCTACTAAGTGAGGCTTTATTCAGGCTTGTTGGGAAAGACATATGAATCATTGGCAGTGTTAGTTATGGACAGCAATTGTTCTGTACCACTCACCGGCCAATTCTTACTTCTGACTTTGTTTTTTGGTGATCTTTTATAAATGTTATCTCTCTATCCAGTGAAATTGCACATTCATTGAGGAAGTGCACTGTATACTTTCCGATAGCCAAAGAGCTTTGTTCATGGCACATAGGAGGTATTTATCGTAGTGAGCCACTGATGACCTATATTACAAAAATAATATCTGTAGATGCGTAAGGCTTCACTGTTCTCCAGACAGGTAAAAACTACTCTTGGAGCTTCTCTTAAGAATTTAACCCACACCCAGGCAGAAAGCTGGAGCTCCCAGAATAACAGGCATGAAGCATGGTTTCACAATTAAGTTGAAAGAAAGAAGGTGAAACTGCAGTTGACCCAGAAACATTACACACACTCACTTGCCAGTGGGGACTTAGGAGCTTTTTTTCCATTGCAAACAAAGATCTGCAAAAGGAAACTGCTAATTGAAATGAACTTAAAACTCAAACTGGAACCTTTCATGGAAAACTAATTATGAATTACATTTTTATTAAATACATGTCCTCAAACATGCAAAATTTAGCAGACGAGGGATCCTATTTCCCCATTTTATGTGTAAATCCGAGAAGAGGGCATCATTGCTTCAGAGGAAAGACAAATAGGTTAAAATTCCAAACTCACAAAATAACTTAGGACAAAGGTCAACAGGTGAATGAACAATTTCCTGATTTAATTTTTTTTATTTCTGAAGTTTATGATGTCACATATGAAGGACTGTTTCTTTGTGGAGGGTGAATAAATAAAGTAGATCATAATCATTGCCAAACCCTGGCCCTTAAAACTTGGTTTGCTCATAACAGACAAAGTACAAAGGAATTAATTGTGTGACAGTCATCAGCACTGGATCACCTAGTGGAAAGCAGAAAATTACCCGAGGATAATTTTCAAACTCATGCAGCAGTTTGTGGTGCTTAAGAAATCATAAAGAGAAGTTTTCAGAATATCTTCCAGTGAGAAACCTACTACCACAGCTTTGATATAATTAAAAAGGTACACATATTAAATTGTCAAGCATTGTGCAAGACCCTGCAGGTCTTACAAAGATGGAGAGATGCAAAGTAATTAGAAAGAGGGGTGGCCTCACACTTTCACAATTTGGGATTCACATCTGGCACTAAGACTGACAAATGGTAGGAGCTGGGAGGTTCCTGACCTTTTCTGATTCTCAGCTTCCTCATCTAGTCTAATGATGTTGATTTTATGTACTGGTGCTTGAAGTGGGTGAGATGGGCTAGACCTAAAGAGAGTTGGGAAAGAAAGAGAAGCTGCCTGAATAAGACTTGGACAGGAGGTAAAGGACTACAACATGTTTTTTTTTTTAAAGATTTATTTTTATTTATTTATGTATACAAGAACGGGAGTGTAGGCCAGAGGTGTGGGGGTGGTGGTGGTGAGAGGATTCACCAGAGACAGAGGATTCACCAGTGACTGAGGCTGTGGATTGAACTCATGCTGCAGGGACTGGCAATAGCTTGATAGTGCTGAGACTTTAACCCCTGCGCCACCAGGGAGACCTCCAATACCCTTCTTGTTAAAGTAAGGCTGTGTTAGGGCGCCCCAGAGAAACCAACCAAACCAATATACCTACTCACATCCACAGACCAGCATATACATACACACCCGTGTGTGTATGTGTGTGAGTATTAGGGAACTGGTTTACAAGACTGGGGGGCACCTGGCAAATCTGAACCCGTATGGCAGGTCAGCCAGCAGGACCCACATCCATAGGCGGGGTTTCTGTTCGTGGCCTTGACACGGAATCTCTTCTTCTGAAAACCTCAGTCTGCTCTTAAAGGCTCGGCTAATTAGATGAAGACCCCTTGCATTCTGCAGGGAAAACTGCTTACCTAAAATATACTGATTCAAATGCTGTTACTCAAAGTTTATCTAAAAAATACTGCATGGTAATATTTTGATTAGTGTCAGACAAAACAACTGGGCACATGGCTTAGCCAAGTTGATGCGGAAAATGAGCCATTACAGAGGGTTAAAGCGATAAGTCAACCTTAAATTAGTTAGGGTTTGCTGACTGTAGGGAATGAGATCTAGAGTCAAATGATAACAAAAATGACCATCCTTATAATAACAATAGTGATGATAGTGGACTTTTCCTGCATTCTATGGACCAGGACACATTGCTACATGCCTTTTTATGTGATTTCTTCAAGAGGAAAGAAAACAGAAAATATAATCTGTTTACAAGATCTCAGTTTCTATATAGCTATTAACTGTTCTGGAAAAATAAACTTCCAAAAGCCAGTGGCAGGACAGAAATGTCTCTGCCTTTACTGTCCAGGTTATTGCATGATTACATTTTTAAAACAAAGAGATTGTATTACAAGTATGAGAAATTCTAACTGAATTGCTGAAAGCAGTCACAAAACTTTATTTTAAAAATAACTATTATGTCTTCTGAACATGTGTAAAGTTATATATTAATCTGCCAGAATGCTTATAGAAGACTAAGTTTTAGATTAATAGTTATAGTATCTTATATTTATTGAAGTTAAACTATGCCATATATTTTAGAGTATTTTTGGGGTTTTCCAAAGTAACATAAAAGAATTAAATTTTGTAAATGTTTTTGTATTATGAATCCACACTTTTCCTTAGCTACATTAGCTGTGACATAAAGGAAATCAATCTGTTTTTCTAAGCACCTGCCATATGTTGTAATTCATCCAAAGGAGCAGGTAATTGCTTTTTTTCCCTTGAGGAGAGTTAAGGCTATTTCAGAAATATAGAAAGAAAAGAGGAAAAAAATCCAAATTTCTTGAATTTTTATCTTCACTCTTGGATAAACTCACCTTCATGTTTCTTTGATGTCATAAAATCATTCATGGCATAAATGTTTATTAATATGTTCCTTTAGGCCAGGAAGGAGTTATGAGACACCTATTTTTTCCTTATCATTTTTTCATACTCACTGATTAATATTTAATGGCTTGGTCATATAGAGAAGTGTGGGTTTGGGCCAAGGACAGAAATACCCCTTAGATGGGGTGACTCAGTAGTGGGGTGGGAGGTGGTCGGTGAGGAGTCTTCACAACCTCAGAATATGTAACCCATTGAGGGATCAGAGTCAAACCATTAGGGGATGCATATAGTGAGCCCCTACAAAGGTCAGCTTACATGCTCACCTATCTGCCACTGGTAACAGACATCTAAGGAGACATTTGGAAGCAGAGAGTATTAGTGAGTTTGAGAAAGGGGATCTTAAAGGAAGCTGTGTCCTAGCACAAATGGTTCGTGCTGGTGTTGGGGATGGAATACCAGTCATTGGGATTTGCCCCAAACTCCTCTTTTCTCTTCTTGTCTGTACATTACCCAACCTCATAATTATAAGTTACATTGCCATGTGAATTTGTCTATGTGGGAAAATGAGTCTACTTGTGAACATGAAGATTATTTTTTTAGCAGTCACCATTTATAGAATGTCTACTGTTGTGCCAACATTACTGTGCACATTTAAAATATGTTTACCCTAATTTAACACACGTCAATTTCACAAGGCAGGTTTTTGTTTTCTTTTTAATCATTCCTTGTGTCACAGATGAGGACATCCAGTTTCAGAGGAGATAAATCACTGCCCAGTATCTCACTTTTTAAGGGTAGAGCTGAGAGTTGAAAATAGGTAGGTTTGTCTTCAAAGTCAGAACTCTTCATGTCTTGGTATTCTGATTTTTTACTGTAAAGTAATGATCATAGTTTCATTCTCAGATGCTGGCGAGGTTGATTATCTGAAAGTCCTTTAGAGACTGATGAACTCTGGGGACCAGGACAAAGTTGAGGTTCTGGATCTGAAAAAGTGAGATATGGGAGCTGAGAGGTGAGATATAGGTGATCTCTACCAACTACCCCATCTCTATCTACCAGAACAAATCCTAGCCTTGGCCTCTCTCAGTAGCTTTAACATCCCAAACCTCCAGAGGGGAGATCTGGCAGACAAGGAAGAAAATCGCGGTGGGAGTAATGTTTGTAGTTCCCCCCCATAGCAAATAACAAGTGGTTTGGGGGAAGATTTATTTATTTATTTAATTTTAAAGATTTATTTTTATTTATTTATGCATAGAACTGAAATGCAGGCCAGAGGTGTGGGTGGGGGGCAAGGGTGAGAGCATTCACCAGAGACAAATGGGGAGCAAAACAGGTGTATCTACTGAATTACACTGCTGAGGGGAGCAGTGGCTGAGACAGGCCGCGTCTGCTACGCCATGTGGGTCAGCTCCCTGGCCAGGGATAGAACTCATGCTTCAGAGTGCAGAGACTTTAACCCCTGCACCACTAGGGAAGCCCTGGGGGGAAGTTTTACAGGGAAAAAAGCCTGATAATTCAGGCTGTTTGTATTTAATGCATATAAATATAAGTGACTCATATGAGTGGATAGAACATTGGTGAAAAGATCTGAATTGTCAGCCTGCAGGTTTTAAAGTGCCCTGATTAGGTGCAGGAGAATTTGAATGGCCTCGCCTCTGTCTGGGGTACCCGGCCTCTGTTTGAAGAGCGGGACTCTGGAACAAAGGGCATCCTGCCTTGCAATTTTCCAAGCTTTGTGTCTGTGCTGGTGAATGATCAACTCAACCAGATGCTTAATCTAGGGTTAAATTACTTTTCACTGAGCAGTGTTTGGCTCACAGAGAGTACACAATAAATATTGATTGAAAGAATGAGGGATCAGAAGTTTTAAAAGAACACAGAAATTGGATGAGAGGAAATAATATAAGAAATGAAAGAAAAACTTATCTGGGTGAAGGAAAGCATGTTTTCAGATTATAATTTCCTGCCTGGCATTAAGAAAGATAAACTTAATTTAGCAAGAGTCTGATGAAATTTTGTACCTTTAAGGAGGGAAAGAAAAATCCTTAAATCATCAAGAGAGAAAAAATAAGCTAAGAAGAAATTTAAAAAATAGATTGACATCAGACTTTGCATTAAGAACTGTAAGAGAAATTGCTATGAAAGTCATTCTTGAGACAAGTGGTAAATAAGATCTGATGGTTTGATATCAAATTATGTCAATACTTACAGAATACTAGAATTATGTCAATGTTAAATTTCTTGATCTTGATAATGATGTAGTATTATGCAAGTAAAAGTCCTTATTGTTAAGAGATATGCACAATGAAAGGTATCTTGTCTCTAATTGACTCTCAAATGGATTAAAATATAGGAAGAAATAAGTACAACAAAATATTAATTAGTGAATGTGCATGAAGCATATATAGTGTTTATCATCACTGCATTTTTTTTTGTAAATGTAAAATTTTATCAGAATTAAAAGTTCAAACATTTCCTAGTGGGAGAAAGTATTTTGCAATCAGAAACAAATACAAATCAATTAATTGTGAGGAAAAGACTAAGATATTGTTGCATGTGCAAAAAGAAATAACATTTGCCATCCGCTAGGAAATAATTAGTGCTATTAGTTCAGCAGAATGGAAAAGATATCTAATATAGAAGATTGAAAACTATTTAACACTGGAGAAAGAAACCAAAGATTATCTAAATAGAGATACATTATGTTCATGGGTTGGAAGTCTCAACACGGTAAAGATGTTGATAGTCTTGAAATTAATATACAGGTTAATGAAATTCTTGTCAAAATCCTGTAAATATTTTTGTAAATATAGACAAGATTATTTTAAAATTTATATGAATAAGGACTAGAAGAGCTAAAATAACTTTGAAAAATCAGAATAAAGTGGGAAGAATCAGTCTATCCAATACCAAGACACTAAATAGCTGCAGTTAATCAAGACGATTCAGTGTTAATAGAGGGGCGAACACATAAGTCAATGGAACAGAATAGAGAACCCAGAACTAGAATCACGTGAGTATGCCCAGTATTTTTTTGAGAAAGGTACAAAAGCAATTTAATGGGGGAAAGACAGCCTTTGAAACAAATGAAGCATTTGTATAGCCAGAGGAAAAAACGTGAACTTCAACTTATGTTTTTTATTTTATGGAAACAAACTGAAAAAGAAAATGAAAATGTAAAATTATAAAACTTTTAGAAAAATAAAATTTAAAATCTTCAGGATCGAAGAATGGGCAAAGAGTTCTTAAACTTGTCAAGAGCATGATCCAGAAGAGGGAAAGTTGTTAAATTACTTAAAGCTCTGATTGTGAAAGACCAGGTTAAGAGGATGAAAAGAACAAGCTACAGACTAGGAGAAAATACTTGCAAATCAAACATTCAATAAAGGAATAGTGTCTAAAATAGATAAAGAGCTTGCAACATGCAATAGTAAAAAAAAGCAAAAAATCAATTAAAATGACATGAAGAAATGTCTCATTAAAGAGGACATATACAGATGGAAAAAAGGACACAAGGATGCTCAGTATCACTAACTATTAGAGATATGCCAGTGAAATTCAAAAAGAAATTTCACCAGACATTTATCAGAATGACTAAAATTAAGAGTAGTGACCACACCAAATACTGACAAGGATGTGGAAAAACTATCACTCATACATTGCCAGTGGGAATGTAAGATGGTATACCCACTCGAAAACAATTTGTCAGTTTTCTTAAAAATAAAAAAAATAAGTACTACATGACCTAGAAATTACAGTATTCAGCATTTATCCCAATGAAATAAAAACTTATAGATACACAAAGTCTGCACATGGATGTTTACAGAAGCATAACACACAATGGGCAAAAGCAGAGACAGATATTTTTTCCAATAGATCAATCGTAAACTGGTCCATCG
This sequence comes from Scalopus aquaticus, assembly GCA_004024925.1. Lineage (NCBI taxonomy): Eukaryota > Metazoa > Chordata > Mammalia > Eulipotyphla > Talpidae > Scalopus > Scalopus aquaticus. The sequence goes on from PVIJ01004786.1 coordinate 92,711, forward strand.
ATGCCATAGAATATTACTTAGTAATAAAAAGGATCAAGTTGTCCATACACTCAGCAACATGGATGAGTCTTTGGAGGATTATCCTGAGCTGAAAACACCAGTAGCAGCACTCCATAAGGTTACATACTCATTTAATAACTTTACCTAAATGGCAAATTATAGAAACAGACATTAATTAGTGGTTGCTAGGAGTTAAGGTGGGAATTGGAATTGGATGGAAGTGGGCAACCTGAGGGAACTTTGTCAGGATGGAAATTTTTTTTCTTTTTAAAAAAGATTTATTTTTATTTATTCACACAAGAATAGGGGTGTAGGTCAGAGGTGGGGGCGGGGGAGTGAGAGGATCCACCACAGAATGGGGATCAGAACAGGTGGATTGACTGAAGTACACTGCTGAGGGGAGCAGCTGGTGAGACGAGAGAGGTCTGCTGCGCCATGTGGATCAGCTCCCTGACTGGGAACGAATTATGCATGCAGAGGTGCCTGGTGATAACTTGATAGTGCTGTGTCTTTAGCCCCTACGCCACCAGGGACCCCCCAGGATGGAACTGTTTTCTATGTTGGTTCTATCAATGTCCACGTTCTGGTTGTGATATTATTTCTTATAACTGCATGTGACTGCAATAATCTTAAAATTTTTATTAAAAAAATCCCTCAAAAAAGTCATACTGGAACTTTGGTCTAGCCTAAGTTGAAAGGACATAGAACCAAAGTAATGGCTCTAACACAGATTACTTTCTCACTCATCTAACAGCCCCAGGAAGGCTGGTACCCATGTGGTAATTTCAGGAACGTGGTTCCTTCTGTTTTGTGGCTCCGTCATCCATGGGGGTCTTGTTATATATGACTGAGGCAGGGCAGCCTCATCCAGGACAATACCGGTGGCAAGGAAAAGGTCGTGGGGAGGCAGCCCACCGCCTCTAAAGAGGCTTGTCCTTGAGGTGGTTCACATTTTGCTTCTATTCTGTGGCAAATGTGGCCACATCTAGCTCCGAGGACTGGGCAGTACAGTCTTCGTGGGAATGCAGCTTCTGAGCTACAACTCTTACTGGGCAGAACAAATTTTAATGGTCAGGTTTCTGCTTGAAATATAAAAATATTCAAGCAATTTGGAATAATAAAAAAAGAAGAAAGTAAATGTACTGTCTTTGGTGCTTTCTCCCTATCCCCAGAGATAACCATTGGTAATGGATTGTTACATTTCCTTCCAGATTTTGCCTAGGCATATGTAATCATAAACAGACTTCCAAAGAGACTCACCAAAGTGAGTGCATACCCTATAGGTAGCTTTTGACTTTCTCTTTTCAATTACCAACATTTCATTCTATTGTTTAACTGTGATTCTGCTTTCACCGCTACTCCCTCCCTCCCTCCCTCCCTCCCTCCCTCTCTCTCTCTCTCTCTCTCTCTCTCTCACACACACACACACACACACACACATACACAAACACTTTTCATTTTTTTAACACCTGTGTTATATTTCATAATAAGAATGTACTGTACTATTTATATTACTGTAGACCCATTCCCCTTTGACCCACATAGAGATCGTTTCCAGTTTTATGCTATTATAAGTAACACTTAGTCAAACAACTTTGGGCAAAAACTGTTTCTCTGTTTAGTATTTTCCATTTGTGAGATTCAGAAATAGAGTTCCTAGGGCCCAAGATCACTTGGGTTTGAGGCCTGCAAGTTTCTTTATTTTCCTCTCTTGCTGCTTTTTTGGATGTCTTCATCAGTTTCTTGTCAGCTGAGTTTTCTTCCATGAAGGTTTGAGTCCAAAAAGTCAAGTTTTATTCCTGGATCTGGTTTGAATTTCATTGTTTACTTCTTGGTGTTTACAACTGTTTTTGGCATGTATGAGGAAAAATAGAACAAGACCCTGTCTCCTTCCTGGAAAATTACAGTTTCCCATTCCCAGAGGCTGATGGGGTGGAAGGGGAGACTTTTCAATAAGCGACAGAAGCCTGGGTCTGTCATTCCTGGCCCTGTTCTTGGGAATGGTTGAGGGCATTCATACATGCATTTTGCACTTCTTGATTTAGTGTCTTTAGCCCAGAGTTTCAAAGAACGTAACAATTCCTTCCTGGGGGACTACTTCTATTGCATTTGCACGTCCACACTCTCTATCTAGCCCTTGGGTTTCTGGCTCTTCCCAGACCCTCGTTTCAAGATGAGTAAGAGCTGCTCCTATCTGTCCATTCGTTTCGCATCAAAACTGTTCTGATTGCTTGGTGACCCCACAGGCAATCGTTCTGTGATCCTCCTGACTCCTTGCCTCTGTTAAATCTATATTTTTTCGTCCTTGTCTCCATGATTTATGACCCTGCCTCTTCTCTCTTTATAAAAGCCATGAAAACATTCTAGACATTTTTTTCCCCATAAGAGTTTATTTCTGTCTTTGAAGATTTCACTGGCTTCTTCCCTGCTTTTCTGCTACCTTTTCTCTGGCTGATTTTCTCAGCTGCTTCTCTTCCCTTCTCTGCCTTCTTTCTTTCCCATTTGGTGTCTGTTCTTCTGTGTGCATTAAACTTGCTTCTGTTTGACTGTTATGGGCGAGCAGTGGGAGATGGCGGAGGGCTGCTGGGTCCCTGCTGGGCAGCCAGTATGCCTACAGGGGGGGAACCACTGAAGCCAGAGGGCCTGGTGACGTGTGTGTGTGTGTGTGTGTGTGTGTGTGTGTGTGTGTGTGTGTGTAGATGTATAGGTGTATGTACAGGCGTATATGGCAGGCAATAGAAAACAGAGAGATAATAAAGGAAACAGAAAAGGAAGCTTTGTATGGTAAAGGGCAGGAATAAAGAAAAGCAGCAGGGCTTTTAGAAAGGGCCAAGAAGAAGCAGCACAGAGAAAAGTTTTCTAATGGAAGGTGTAAAAGTGTTGGGAGTTTTTTCTTAAGGAAACAAGTAGTAAGGATAAGAGCCAAACTATGTGGAGTTAAGGAAGAAAGCAGGAAAAGAGCCAAAACTCCGTGTCTAGGATCGGACTGGATTCACACCGTCGTATACTAAGTGACAGGAGGATCTCCTTGCTTTTCGGATTCTTCATCTGTGCCATGGAGACTGTGATGGTCTTCTTTTGAGAACTGTCATGGGGACTAAGTGACACAATAGCTGTGTATCACTCAGGGTCCAATCAGAGAAACAGTGACTCAAAGAAATAGAGAAAATAGAAATCGTAAGAAGGGTTAGACTCTGCCGAACTGTCCTCCTTGGAGCTGAGCTGGCAGCAGCATGAAGGTAATCAGGTCGGTAGTCAGATGCGAAGAGCACAGACAAGCTGGAATCTGTGAGCAAGGCCTGGAACCCACGTCTTGTCTTTCCAACCTCAGGCCCATTGCTGGCTGCATGCAGGAGAAGCTGGTTCCTTCATGCAGATGCTGTATGAGCTACACTGACTGGGGCAACTCAGGGGAGAGAGTTCTGGGAGGTGTGGTTCCAAGCTTTTAAAGTCACTGCAGCGCTGACGCGTGGCTTACAGGCAGTGATATTAAGTGTTAACTGGTGGTGTGGTTGAATTATAAGAAGAAAAGGGCCAAGGGCTTCTGGTCTGAGAAAACCAGCAACGAGGAGAAGGGTGGTGACCTCCCAGGGCCACTGGAGGTTCATGTTTCAGGTGGAGGTGGGGTCTCTGGGAGGTGGTGATCTTTCTGCTTCTCCAGGTCATGGTGGGGAACACTGTCTCAAGCTGGCAGGCTGGGCTGCTGTCCCCCAGCTGGGCTTCTGTCTCCCAGCCCCAACTGACCAGGGAGCTCTCCTCCGCCCTACTCAGTGTGCCCCGCAGTGGTCCTGCCTCCTTAACCCCTTGTGGTAAGAAGAGGCTTCCTGTAGCCACAGATGTGTAGCTCGAAATGGGAACTTTGTGTTTCCCATGACAGGTGCCACAGGCTGATCTGCTTATGCTGGCGCCATTGACTCAGACTCTTTACCCATTTCTCAGCATCCCCCGGCCTTGTGATTCCTGTAACCCTCCCAACCATGCTAGGAGAATGGGGAGTTGTCTTTCCCCAAAAGACTACAACCATGTTCTCTGGGGATCCCTGCCAGCACTCAGTGCATTCCCAGGAAACATGAGTCTTCATATACGAACTAAATGTGCAATTAAGGAGTGAAGAATCTGTAACAAGCTCTTAGATTTAGCCCCTCCACACCTCAGTTTATTTGTGTGGAAGATAATGTTGTCAGCCACCTTCCTCAAAAGGATATTCTGAGGTTTCACACTGCAGACTTGACATTTATTAACCAGGGTCAGATGAAAGCCCTGATTTAATCTCCTGAAAAATGTTTTGAGTGTTTCAGACGCAGGGACCATATAAGCATAAAGAATTTCGCTGGGGCCCTTGAAGGAAGGGGCAGTTGGTCAGCAGGGGCGTGGGCCAACCCTGGTTTCCCTTACAGAGGTGTTCAGACAAGTTTAGGTGGAAAGTCACAGGAAGTCAATGTACACTATACTGTTTTATTAACTATTCACATAGTCAACAAAGATAGTCTGAAAATATTTATCATAGAGTAGAATAAAATCCTCTTAGTGAACAGGTTATTACAGGGCAACAAGCCTTGTAATAGGTAATACAATTTGGGGGAGGGGTAGCAGCAAACATTTTTGAGCTTTTTCTGTGCCAATTACTCTACCCTTCACATAGATATTGTCTTTTATTCTCTCGATATTTCTTCCAGATAAGTAGTGGTATTTCTTAGGCTCAGAGAGTAAATAATTTCCCCCAAAGCATAAGTTAGTAAAGCATTAAATCAGGGTTCCAATCTAGAGTGTATTAAAAAAAATCCATGCTGTTCTCACTGTATTATAAAACACTGGGAGCTGCCCTCTAGGTGAACAGATGTGTTATCAACCATTTACTATTTATGAAGAAGTGGTAATATAAGTAAAGGTAGGACAATATTTTAAGGATGATAGCTATTGTAGAGTGGGCAGATTCGTAGTACACCTAAACTTAAAAAAGAGCAAATGGTGTTGTCCCTATTGTTGTGCCATGGTAAGAGGACCGGGTTTTGCGTCCAGCTGGAGGCAGTGCAATGCAGAAGGAGCTTGCAAGGGAATAATATGGTATAGATTATACTCATAGGAAAAAGGATTGTGTTAGTGAGAATGTCACAGTTGAGTTCTTATGAAGGGAACATTAGATGCGTCCATTGCTGGAAGGAAGCTCCAGGGAACCGAAGAACACAAATGTTAAAGAGAAATGGGAAGCAATGTTTAACACCCCCCTACTTGTGCAGTAAAATCATGGTGTTTCAGGCAGTTCTGTTTCTGCTCTTTGGTCAGGGGTATGATTGCTGTTCTCCAAGAATCCTTCATTGTTTCTCATCTGTGGTATGTTGGGAAGGTGAGTTTCCTAAAGTTGTCGGTTCGATTATCTAAATCTCCAATCAGTTTGGGTTCAGCGTGAAAGGAAGACATTAAGGAACAAGTGGGGGTGCATTTCATTACCTCATCATTCAGCTGAGGAGTTGATACAGAGAACCTTTCAGAAGTGGGCATTGAAAAGATGATGCAACTGGAGCGAAGTTCCAGTTCCATGGCTGGGCCATGTTGCCCTAACTGAGAATGTAGGAAGAAGCTGTGTGCTCCAGGAGAGGAGCCAGGTCAGGCTCTGAGGGGAGAAACCCTTGGAGTTTCTCTAATTTATTGTTCTCAATGGAGTCTTTCCTTGATAACTAAATATGGTATTTTTTATGACTTAGAATTTTACATCTAAGCCCTTCTGCAAAGAGTGGTCTTAGCAAAAGTTCTATTACCCTGTTGAGCATTTGGGTACATTTAGATATGCAAAATGAAGGAAGAAAATGTGAAGAAATACTTTATCTTCTTAAAAGAATGAGATAAATTTGGAGCTCCTGAGGGCTTGTGGGGGACAGCAGGAAGGAGCTGGGAAGGTGTATGTGTGTGGGGATAGTGAGTTGGTGGAAACTCCTGTGCTATGGCAGCTTCTGAACCTCCTTCTGACCTCATCAGGTCAAGTCTACTAAACTCAGCACATGATTTATGGGAGTGGATTTCATGTAAACAATGGTAAGAGGACTGGGTTTTGCATTCAGCCAGAGGCAGTGCCGCTCAGAAGCAGCTTGTAAAGGAATAAGAACACTCAGGCAAAGGGAGTCCAGAAGAACATAAGTTTTGGGGAATTTCTGGAGACTGTGATGGACACTCCCTCGTCCCCTCCCTCTCTTCCGCCTTCCCTCTCTCCTCATCTCTCAGTTTCTCCCTCTTTTTCTTTTGAGATTGAAGTTTTTAAGTGTAAAAGACAATTAAAACATAATAACCAGGAGTGGCTATGTAATTGTCTTTAAAATTTTTTTCATTTTTCAGTTTTATTGAGATATAATTGACAAAGTTGTAAGATATTTAAAGAGTATATAATAACACATAGTGAAAGGATGCTCACCAGCTAGTTAGTTAATAGATTGATTACTACTTCACAGATTTATCTTTTTTTTGAGAACATTTAAGTTCTACTCTCTCACCATATTCCAGTAACATAATAGTATTATCAACAATAGTCACCATATTGTATATTAGAGACTTAGTCTTTATTCATCTGAATGTTTGTATCCTTTTTATCAAAAGTTCCCTATTTTCCCCATGCTCCAGCCCCTGCAAAATCACTTTTGTATTCTGTTTCTGCAGGCTTGATTTTTTTTTTATAAAAAAACTCCACATCTAAGTAATACCAGGCAGGACAAGCATGTTTAATGCATCATTAGGCAATTTCATCATTGTGTGACTGTGACAGAGAGTAATTACATAGACCTGAATGGTATAGCTTACTACACACCTAAGCTGATAGGTGCATGCCTACTGAAACAACCATTGTATATGTGGTTTGTTGTTGATGAAAATGTCATTAAGTGATGCATGACCATATTTGTCTTTCTCTGTCTAGCTTATTTCACTTAGCCTATGTGCCCTAAGTCTGTCCATGTGGTTGCCAATGGCAGGACTTCCTTCTTTTTTATGGTTCAACAGCATTGTACTGTGTATAGATATATAGCACATCTTCTTTATCCATCCATCTGTTGACAAGCTCTTAGGTTGCCTTTAAGTCTTGGCTATTATGAATCATTTTGCTATGAATATGGAAGTGCAGGTGTCACCTCATTATTCTGTTTTCATTTTCTTTGGATAAATACCCAGAAGTAGAATTCCTTGATCATAGGGTATTTCAATTTTTAATATTTTGGAATTTTCATACTGTTATCCATAATGGCTGTACCAATTTATAATCCCAGTGGTAGAGGCTTTTTTTTTTTCTCATTGTGTTGTATGAGTTCTTTGAAGATCTTGGTTATCAGTCCCTTATCAGACATATGATGTAAAATTATTCTTCCCCATTCAATAGGGTGTCTTTTTGTTTCAATGATAGTTTATTTAATTGTGCAGAAGCTTTTACACTTGGTCTTAGCCAAAAGGCTGAGAAGCGACGTGGAAGCTTTTAAGTTTAATGCAGTTCGATTTATTTATTTTGGTTTTATTACCCTTGCCAATATAGTGGAGTTCCCAAAGACATCACTGAAGATATTGTTATGGAGAGTTTTACCTGTATTTTCTTCTACGTATTTTGTGGTTTTAGATCTTACATCTAAGTCCTTGATCCATTTTGAATTGATTTTTATGTATGGTGTGAGATCATGATCTAGTTTCAATCTTTCGCATGTGGGTGTCCAATTTTCCCAACACCATTTGTTGAATAGACAGTTTGAGGGGGCATCTGGGTGAAGGTTTTGCAATTCCTCCTCTGGATGATAATGCAAGTCTTACAGTGTATCTAAGACTTACTCCTTCCACTTCACTTTTAACGACTCGCGTAACTTGAGACTTAATAAGAAAATGTCAATGATTCCTATTCTTTTTCCTCATTACCCTATGTCAACTGAGCTGACTTGAAAAGCAGTACAGATCGACAAGGCTAGCTGCACAAAGAGGCCTTATGGAGGCAGCCCTGTTGGCAAGTGGCTTTAATTAGTTTTTCTTGAGGTGGTGATGGATCCGTACCGGCACACCCTCACCTTGTGACTGGGCCTGGAGCTGGATTCCTTGCCAAGGAACTGGACACCAATCAAATCCCTGGTCCAGGTCATGAATTCGACCTCTATCTTGGTGGGCTCTGCTGACTGATTTAACCTGCCGTGGGCAGAGGGCATGATCACTGAGTGCCATGACCTGGACATGCTAGGAGGTGGCAGAGTGTGCTGCTTATGATGGATGGGACTGGGGATTTTCTGATGCCAGTACTCCTCGTTTACTCTGAAGTGATCACAAAGATAATGATTTCCTTTGCCATGGCAATTCAGCCTAGCATTGTGCCCTCAAGGAGTTTCGAGTCTATTTATTGAAATAAATTTAAGAAAACTACCACTAAATAAGAAGTGACAGGTGCCAACTGCTTGCCTCTGGGCAGGGCTACTCAGTGTAGGCGTCCCAGAGTGTGGCCTGGGGCCACCAGGGAAGACTCTGCTGCTGGGGCTGGGCTTGCCCCAGGGGACGAGAGAAGCTACTGGAGAGTTTTGCACAGAGCGACAACAGGGTCAAAGGAGGCTTCCCGAGGATGGTCCTGGCTTTGTGGTTGGCTCTGCAGAAGAAACACCACCAAACAAGGCTTTGCAATGGGGGCGGAGCTGTGAGCACACGACGGCAGGGTGCCAGTGCCAAGCAGGCTGGCTGATTTGCTCCAGTGCGCTGGGTCCCGCGTTGTTGCCCTATAAGGGGATGGACTCGGCTGCTCAGTCATTGCCGCCTCGTTGTCAGCCTGCTCCAGCTCTCGCTCCTGTGCGCCTTCCGTCTGTCTCGGCTCTCCCAGCATCAACTGTCAGTGCCCACCCGCTAGAGGACAGTGATTTCATGATGTCCCATAAACCTCTTTCTGTTTTTTTTCACCTACCCGAATCACCCCAAGCGTATTATAGTCTCCTTATTTCCCATAAGCTTTGTCAGTTACTTATTACTATGTAATGGTTGATTGAGCTGTCTTGAAATATAAAGTGTATTTGAAAAATAAATTGCAGCAGGAGTGGAAATGTTCATCTTCTAACCAGCTCCCCATCACTGCACCAGAGCGTGTCTTTGACGCTCTAGCTCTCCCCTAATCACGGGAAGCCAGAGATCACTGAGATCTGGGTGGGAGAGGAATTGGGAGGAATAGAAAATCTTTGGCTCTCATCTCCTGAAGCTACGAAGTTGACAAGGTACAAGAGACCTGTGGCTGCCTTCAGGAGGCTGGGTCATTTCTGTGGAGGCTGAGTTGTAATCTTTGGTGGTGGTGAGGACGGGTTCAGAAGAGGAGAAAGTTAGAGAGGCAGGGCCAGAGCGCCCTAGGGGATGCCTCCCAGAAGCCGAGACAGTGAGACTTCGCTTCTTGTGTGAAAAATGTGGAGTAGCTTTGAGACCACTCAGCTGAATCGACGAGCCAGTATCTGCTTAAATCTTTATTAGGGTCTGGTATAAATTCTACCTGAGAATGTGCATGTGTGCACATGTGTGTCCTGAATTTCGTTTGTTAGACGTGGAGGGTAGGGAGGGCAATTTTGAAGAAAAGCAAATGGCCCCCAGGAAACACTTGCTGATAAAGTCCTGTGGGGAGAAAGGCAGTTCTCACCCCAACCTACCGTCAGGCCCAATGCCTGGGGAGAGCAAGAAGCATGGGAGTGGAGGGGTGGGCACTTCTTGAAACTGATCCCCCAATCCCTCCCAACTCTCTCCGCATCCCAAGGAAAGGGGGTGGCTGGTTGACACCATTGCAACTCAGGTCAACCGCTCTCCCTTGCCCCAAGCTGCTGCCAGAACTGCTAAACTGCACTCCGGGAGAACCTGCACATGCACCCCAGGAAGAGATGGAGTGAATAGTTCCTGCACCCCATTTAAGACTGGAACCCCACAATTCCCTTGCAGTTGTTCTTACCCAGGACTCTGCTTGCCCAGGAACCTTTCTCCGGGTGTCCTTTTATTGTCTTTAAATAAACTTTGCTTTTGCTTCTGCTAAAGATATGGCTGTGAATTTTCACATCCAAATCCAGGAACCCCTAAACCTGATGACACTTTGCTTTCTAAGTAGGACCACAGCAGCGTCCTCTGTGTCATCCACTGGCCAGCTCAGAAAGCCCTTGAATGCAGCCCCACTGGCCAGACGGAGATTTTTCCTCATCTCATCCCCAGACACTTGCTTGACCTGTGGTTTCCAGGGGAGGGAATAACAGCTTCCTATATTGGTTCCTCACTAAGACCATATTATTAGATTTTTTTCCTTTTCTCGTTGGTTGGCTTATTCTGAGTGTTGGGAACTCATTTTCCGTCCTAAGCCATGTTTGCAGGCTTTGGTCCTCTGTGGCAGTATTCTTAAGGCACAATAAAGAGATTCAGTTAGATTTCTCCCACCATCTCTCGATTTCTCTCATCATCTTCCCACCTTCCCAAGTAGCAGGGTGACATCATATCCCATGGGTGATATACCCAATGACCACGAATTTGGTGACTTAGGCAATACAAATGTATTATCTGACATTTATGGAAGTCAGAGGTCTTAAATGGGTCTCAAAGGGCTAAGGTCCAGGGACTCTCTTCTAGGGTTGCAGGAGACTCCGCTGGGGTCCATCTTGCCACTGCAAAATGAAAGCCCTGCAGAACCCACCTTTTCCACAAGTCGGGTTATCATCAATCTGTTGTCACTTCAGGGAGCCCTTCTCTGAGGGCTCCAAAAAAAGGGGTCTTAAAGTGTTTCTTCCTTCTGCAGACCCAGCTCTCTCCTGGAGACTTCTGAGAACACAGCCTGCTCTGTCTTGCTTCTGTACTAGCGATTCTTTATTGCCTGCTTCTGCTCCCTCCACCCAGACTACCCCTTCTGGAATCTTATCTTGAGACCAGCTCTGCTTCTGTTACTGCTTTCCTGGCCTAGTCCTTGCCACCGATGTTCATTCCCCTTCTGTGGAGTACACAACATTCTTCAGATAGCTGATCCTCTGTGAGTACAAATCACGTTTCTTGTACCCAAAGTTCCCACAGATTACTTTATTTCCCGCACTGGCTCAAGAAGATTTGCCTTGCACTGCTTCATTGCATTGGATTTTATGGTTTTAATATCACATGTCTGCAAGAGTTATGTTTTCTATAAAACTGATTTCCAGTATTGAAGATTTCTTTTTTCACCCTTGTAATAGAAAGGGAGCAAAGCATAGCCAGATCCCCAGCATTTTGCAACAGAAAAACTCCCCTAGAGTAAAAATGAGTAAGTGGAATTAACTCTACCCACCCTTTGTTCTCTCTTCTCTTACCCCTCCTCATGATTACTTGCTAACTGGCCCCACCTCTGTTCCTGGGACCTTGGTGTATTGATGTGTTATATCCCTAGTAAAATCCCCCGTGTCGCTGGGGTTGATGGTGGCATAAGAAACAAACATCTGTTGATGGCTGAGCAGACACCCTCTGGAAAAGTCACACAGCTTGAGTGCTGTTGCCTAGACTGCCCAGCACCTTCTTGGACTTGGGAGCAAAAAGCCCTGATGTCCCTCCCATTCCTCTGCTCCTCCTAAAGTCCCAGCCCTCTGTCACTGAGTGTCTTTCGGGTGCCTGTTCCACCGAGTCCCTGGATGGCCTTCTTGCCGAGTTCAGAGTTTGCTTTCTGGGCAAGAATGAAAGACCCAGTTTGGTCATTTACAAAAGCAACTTTTGTAGTTCATGGAGATCATGTTTCTGATCTTTCTGTAGCAAAAGGCTCTTGTGAAGTCCCTCATGAATATGATAGGCAGTTCACCCAAATCACAGGATGTCTACACTTTAGAAATCTTTGTTGCCCCTGCTGTGAAGCTGTCTGTATATTTACTTTCATTTTGATATTTTAACCTTCATTGTTCTTTGAGTTAATGTTTTTTAAGATTTATTTATTTATACATACAAGCTGGGGTACAGGCCAGAGGTGTGGGGTGGCGAGAGGGTTCTCCAGAGACAGAGTGGGGAGCAAACAGGCAGATCGATAGAAATGCACTGCTGAGGGGAGCAGCGGGTGAGGCAGTAGAGGTCTGCAGTGCCATGTGGGAATCTCCCTGGTTGGGCATCGAACTCACGTTGCCACTGCCAACAGCTCCACAGTGCAGCACTTAACCGCTGTGCCACCAGGGAGGCCCTTTGAATTAATTTTTTATGGGGTTTTAAACAGGATTGATGTAGGATAGAGTATTAAATGGATGACTTACCCACCTTGGGCTATTTCTCAGGAGACAAAGTATGAACGTCACCTTTTCTGGGAGGAGATATGGAAAGGGAACAATCTTCTTCTCTGCTCCCATTGTGCCCTCAGCCAGCCCCTCCTCACCAGTCCATTTCTCCTCACCAGCTCCTGCCTCGCACCCAGTCTTCTAAAACAACTAAGACTGCTCAGACCTCACACTGGATGGCAGGAAAGCAGTACCCTATTGGGAATATTTATACTAAAAAGTGAAAAGAATTGCCCCATGTCCTTACACTCTAAGTCTTCCTCACCTCCACATATTACCCTCTCCATCATCCATAAATTCTAATGAAATTGAATTGCTTCAAGAGTCGGGAAATTATAAAAGAGCTGAAAAGTCACCGTACCATTTCCAATCTAGTTGCCATTTTGGAAAGCGAGAACACTTTTAGGATGAGAGCTTTGAATTTTTGTAGACCCTGTGTCTACTGGAAATGGTATAGTTCAGCATATTCCATTTTTAATTAAAAAATTAGTTTTTAACATTTTGGTGTTCTAGTATATTCTGTGGCTACTGTACTTTCTCCATTAGAGCACTGATTTTATGTATTCAGTATTATTTCTTTGATGACAGTTTTTCCTAGTAGATTCCAGAACTATTTGTTGATTTTACTGCAAAAATAACAACCATTATAAAGATCAAAGGAAAAACCATGTCTTCATTCCAGAAGCTTATGACTCACCATGTCCAGAATTAGAGTCTTGGGTATGAATAAATTTTACCCATTCATGATGTGAGTTTCGCCCTTACCAGTTTGTAGGTGGCTCACACTGGAGCTCTGCTGGGCTCTTCACCCAACAGGGATTGCTGGCTTCATTGCTGTAATTGTTCACTCTGCCAAAGCTTCCTGACCTGTCATTGACGTTTTCCACAAATATTTTTGGAACCTCTTCACTTAAAAGTGGCTTCCTTATGCAAGGTTGCATCAATAAAGCCAGTGGCTTCTTTACAGTTTTCTCCAGTCAGTTGAAAAGATAGTTTACTTAGGAAATGATCTGTGTGAATCATCCTAAATGTGGTAGGGGAAGTTGTGGTGGAGAGCAGGCTGGCATTTCCTCCCTCTAAGGATGGGTAGTAAGGACTGGAAGTCTTTGCCAGATGTCTCTCACTCAGTCCCTTGGTTGCCTGCTCTTGACTTCCTGTCTGAGAGAGAGCACACAGGGGACCTGAATACTTTAAGTGTTTATTTGTAGATGCATATTGAACTGTACGCATTGCATGGCTGACATTTTTGGCCAACATCCATTGAATATTTATAAAGATTACCCACATATATCAGAGAACAAAATAAAATGTTAGTTCTCAAAGCAGAAATCATATGGACCAACACACACACACACACACACACACACACACACACACACACACACACGCACACACACAGACGAAATAAAAAAAAAATCTATGAGAGATAGCAAAACTAATTATGGAGTAATAACAGAAATGAATAAATTGGGACATGAATATGGTCAAAGCTGACCTTAGGGGGGAAAAGTCATACCTTGGCTTATTTTTAAAATCATAATAAGGAATGAAAACAAATGAACAAAGCACATAATTTTTAAGAAACAGGCTTTAAAGGAGAAAAAATATGGCCATGTAAAATGTAAGATGGGGTCAGATGAATAACCTGAGATCCTTGATAAATGAAGCCAATGGAACAAAGGAAGAAGGGAGCATAGTGGACAATGGTGATGGATCGTGGTGATTTGGTGGTGGGTGCACTAGAGCTGTGATTCCTGATGGGGGGGTGTCTTAGTGTTACCTCAATTAAAAGAATAAATAAATAAGTTAAATAAAGGACATTGTGGGACAAAAATCAACCAAACAGAAAAAGAAACCAGTGAAGGAAATCTGAAGTGGTTTCTTGGAAATAGGTCTTGTCCTTTTCCAGGACTTCAGTACATCCTGACTTATGTGCAGACATGAAAGATGTTTCATAGCTGTTTAAACTTGATGAGATGATTAAAAAAATCTGTCCCTTTTAATTTTTAAGAAGGAGCTATAAAATAAATTGCTATCCTTTTGTTAACATTTCAAGGTAGTTAAAAGTTTCTATGACCCACAGGAAAACTGAGAATTATTTCAAACTCCTCATTGGAAGCTAAGAAAAATAACATGTTCTGAGGGTCAAAAACACCAGCTGTTGTTCAAAACACACAACAGAATGGCAACTGAGCAAAATCTAAGACAGTTACAGGATGTCATTAAATCAGGTTTGATTTTCTGTCCGAGTTGTTTGTAAGAATTTTGTTTTGTGATAAATCTGTGCGGCACACCTGCTCACTCAGTTTCCTAGGGAGGCTATTTTGGGCAATGCTGAATTCTCTTTTATACCAGCCTACGCCCTGCTGGTCAGCATTTGCGAAAGTCTTCAGAGCACAAAACAGCTACTCTTCCTCCTGACTTTCTCACCCCTCTGGGACATAGATCCCACTTACTCCTATTGTCCTGCAGACTGGGATTCTAGAGTAGACTGTCTTCCAGCTGTCATTTTAGCTATGATTGTGCACTCTGTCCTTTTCAATATTTTATAGGCATCTTAGTGAGATGTAAAAAGAGAGGGGCATTAGGGGTATAGTGGGGCAAGACTATTAGGAGGCAGGATCACTGTGGACCCCTTGGCGGCTGGCTACTGCAGCCTGCTTTTGTTCAACTTCAAAAGGCAAACCTATTTTTTTTAATGCAAGTTAAATTTGCATGGATGTGATACCACTGGACCAGAAAGCTTTGGTAAGAGCTCAAGACACACACTCTGTTACGTTCTTTCCAGCCACTGTGTTGTCTTTATTAAATGGAATATTGAATTAGAGACAAAGAGCGTTTGTACTCCATCATTCCATTGTACAGATGGCAGTCATATTACCCACCCCGGTGCTCAAAGAATTCATCTTGACTCTGTATGCTCAGTTGTGCAGGGAGAAACTTCTGGATGCTGGCATTAAGATGAGAGTAAGGCATCCAAACTATTGTGAAACCAGCAACCATCCCATCTCAGCTTCCAACCACAGGTTGCGCAGTAGCAAAAGAAATAAATGGAGACTAATACTTTGGTTTGGGAAATAATGCTTACATGCACAGGATGCGTCCACTTAAGTCTTTTAAAAACCAATTGTTCTAATGATTTTATTGCTCTGTAAGAAAATAAACTGGCATTGATTCCAAGGTCATTGTGAATTGACATTGAACCATATTAATGACTAATAGGATGCATGTCTGAATGCTAGGAGGCATCTGGAGGAGGAAGGCATCACAGTATATTGCATTCTTGTAAACATTAGGACATGTACAGAGTATTGAGACCTTCCTAGTTACTAAATAGGCCCCGAGTTCCTCTGCTTTCAGAGGGATGAACATTAAGGTTTCTCTTCCATTTTATCTGCTGGGTATAACAGACTCTCCTAAGGAAGAGTGGATTCCAATTTGACTACATTTATCCTAAGATGCAGTTGGTTCTCCTCCATTTTCTGGTTCCCTGCAAGGTGGTATCAACCTCCAAGAGTCCTACCAGATAGAGTGTAGGAAAAATGCTGCCCCCCAATATAGAGGATGTGAAATGAAAATGAAACACATCACTGAGCCCCGTTGCCACGTTCTCACCCCCCAGCGCCATGTCCTTGGGGACAGGACTTCATAATGGAAAGGGCTGCATAATCTTCAATAAATAAGAGCTCTCTACCTCACCTCACCCCGCTTTGCCCCTTGTATCTAGACCTTGTGTCCTGTTCTGTCACCTCTGCTGGTGACTAGAGTAACAGGAGGGACTGCCTGTTAGCAAACTTAGGGCAGGGCAGGTCTTTGCAGTGGGTGCCATGCCGACGTAGCCCTGGGGGCTAATGCACACCACCAGGATTTACTCAGGAGATGGGACAGACAGCACAGTCCCAAAGTGAGGAGGGCCTTTGGGGAGCCCTGGTGTGTTGGGAGCTAGGAAGTAGGACCCCGTGCCCTGCAGAGAGACTGGGAATCGCAGGCGTGATGACGCTGATTCGTCAGTACTGGGACAAAGGTCTGGAACCAGACTCACACTTGGCTGCACGGATCTGAGCCTCGCACTGGGGTCACACCACCAAGGGAGCTCATCCCAGCGGGGCAACTCCACCAGGCGGCCAGGGAGACAGCTGGGTCAGGGGTCAGGTACAGCGCTCGGCTCCCTCAGCCGACCGTCAGCCTCAGCCCGCCCCGGGCAGCTGGCTGTGCTGTGCGGTGGCCTCCGGGTGGTGGCAGCTGCCTGCCAGTCTCAGATCCCGAGTCGGTCACTGTCCCCGGCGGCCGGTCAGCGGGCAGCCCTCTGGGGCGACACTGAGATGAGGCGCTGCAGCGGCGTGAGCCTGCTGCTAAGGGTGCAGGGCCAGCATCAGACATTTTCTAGGACGTCCAGGGGGACCAGGCCTCGCTTCTTTCCACTGAGGACCCTGATGAAGCCGTCTTGTTCTTCTTCAGAAGTCACGCAGATCTGAGTGTCAAGGAAAGAAAAATCAAAACAATGACCACCGTTCAGCATGCCCCAGTCATATGCCTGGAGCTTCCTACATGTAAAAAGGCAAAAGGAATAATTTCATTCCTGGCCCCAAGCAAATCGATGCCAGCATCTCCCATATTCCAGAGAAGAAGCTGCAACTACGGCTGGAGGAGGTCAAAGGAGACCCAGTGGGAAAAGGGAGAGTCATGGCAGGTTGGGAAACCGTGGCTCTGTGAGAAAAAGTTGTGACAAAAAATGAGTCAGAACACTGGGTTTGAAATTCTCCAGCTAGGCAATGTGTCCTTGGATTCTAAATAAGGATCAATAAAGTGGAATTAATAATGTCTCTGAAGAGCCACCGGGAGGACAGATGGGATAATGTTCTCACAGAGCCTGGGGTGCTGCACGTGATGGGTCCTCAACACATTAACGATCCAAAGTAATGACCGCCATTCAGCACGCTCTAGTCACTGCCTGGAAGTTTCTACATGTGAAAAGTCGAAGGGGATGATTTCATTCCTGGCCCCACGTAAATTGATGCCAACATCTCCCATATTCCAGAGTAAGACCACCTACACTGGACTGAAAAAAGAGGCAGTTATAATCAGTTTGGGTGGCCTTGGCATGCCCCATTTATAGGCCACTGCGGGGCACAGAGGGGTGGGTGTGGCCAGAGGAGGAGAGGGGGTTTTGAAGCTATTGGCATGTTGTGATCTAGCCCAGTGGGTGAGGAGTACTTCCCAAAAGTATTTGAGGGCAGAGAGGAGGTATCACTTTGCCTGCCTAGACCAGTGTATCGAGAACAAGAGATGGGGGGCAGTGGGGTGAGATGAATGCAGAAAGGCTGGCAAAGGCAAGAATGTGCAGGAAACCCAAGCCGTGCTAAGCGCCCAGTCACCTCGCTCACCCCACCTGCTCATCGACTGGAAGTGGGTCACGAGCTAGCGCTAGAATAATCTCCAGCAAGGAGAACTGGGTCAATTCAATCAGCTCAGTTATGATTACCTGAGTCATGGGTGATGGAGATGGATTAGAGAACAAATTATCAGGGCTCTGTAGCATGAGAAAGGGCAAAAATGACTTGGTAGAAACCAAAAGTTAGGTGCCAAAGGTCTTTAAGGAGGAAGGAGATGGGCATATTTATTCAAAGTAGTTCTTTTTCTTCTTCCCTCCCGTTCCTGTCTTCTTGCCTCTTGTTACCTGCTGTCTCCCTTCCCTCTCTCTCCTTCTCTCCTTCTCTTCCTTTCTCCTCCTCTCCCTCCTTCTTCCTTTCCAGCCAGAAGACAGCTGAAGGCTGGACCAATCTTCTCCCCACTTCTGACAAATCTTGACCTGTCCACCCAGTGGGTGGAACAGGTGTTAGTATTTTTAAAAGAAATTTTTTCAGTAGTGTAAGGAAACGGGGGATGTACAAATGCCCAACACATAGGTGGTAAAATCTCAGCCTCCCTAGCCATCCAGAAAATGCATATGAACATGAAATTTTATTCATCTACCAAAACGACAGATATCAAAAAGAGCAATGTTCAGTTGGGCAAGGATGTGAAACCTGAATAGTCTCATAACAGCTGCTTTGGGTATATATTGGTACAGCATTTTGGAAGGCACTGGCTGTCTCTATCAAAAACTGTAAAAATCTTTGATCTCTTTCCCTATACATTCTAAATTACATCCTAAGGAAATAATCAGGCTTAGGGCAAAAGACTTAGATTTAAAGTTGTTCATTGCAGTTATTAACAATAGTTTAAAAAAAAAAAATCTAGTGTTTATTTTCTTCTTCATATTTTCCCCCCAACTTTTCTCATTTTATTTCACTAAGTATGTTACAGTTTTATAATCTAAAAATCTGTCCATTTTCTTAAAAGCTTTGACAGAGCACAAAGTATGATTGAAAATAGTTCTACAGCAATGTCTGAACTACAGATGAATTTAAAAAATGCTTTCATGTGTTTAAAGTTGATTTAATAAGGATATTTTTTAAATTTTAAAAATGAAGCAAGCATACTCTTGTGTCAGTGCAACTCTACTTGTGTACACAACAAAAGAATAAATTCTATTTGGAAACAAGAGCTCTCTGGAAAAACTAATATAATAATTGTGGGACAAATCAACCCCAGAGGCAGAAATGTGATTTAATCAAAGAGATGCATTGTATTTATTTTCAAAATCAAATTTCTTCTGTTTCTCGGCTAATGGTCATTTGTCTCTTTATATTTTTAGAATTGTAAATATCATTCTGGCTATTTTGGGTGGCTGATTGGGTAATTTTAGGTGGTCCTGGGCACCACAGATGAATTTCCCATTTAGGCTTTCCTCTGAATGGTGGTGCTGCGAGAGAATGGCTGTGGCCAGGTACTGGGCTGGGGCTTGGCACAGCTGATCCCATTTAACCTTCACCCCCAAATCAAAAGGGAGAGTCATGATGATTTTATAGGTGAGAACTTGACATTCAGCAGTGGCCTTGTCAAAAACACATAGGCTATGGATCCATTTCTGTATGACACTAGAATCTGTGTTCTTGCTCCCACATTATTCTCCCTTCAATTAATAAGCATGTTTTGAAGTTTTACATGGAAAACAATTTAGGATCCTAAAGTGGAGACAAAATTCAATTTTTTTGGTCTTAATCGATTTTTAAAGTGTAAATTTTCTTTTCAGTAACATTTAAAAAAAATCGGTTACCCCATCAATGACAAAGATTGAAAATAGAGAACTTGTGTGGGGATAAAGCAAACTCAGTGCCTTTTGTTGAGTTGTATCTAATTGGAAATAAAAATGCCTTCAGCTGTACGGACTACATTAGAGCTTAAAAGTGACATAATGGAAATGGAAGTCACTCTCAAACTTTACCTTTGGTCTGAACACTTGGAGAGTTTGTAGAAGAACCTGATTCCTCATCTTTGATCTGAAAGTTTCCACTTCAACAGTTCTAGGGTGGAATTATATCTTTTTAAAAGATTTATTTATGCATACAACTGGG
>PVIJ01004787.1:0-112545 GCA_004024925.1 Scalopus aquaticus
GAGGGCGTTCCGTGGAAGGGGGTGAGGAAGGGCAGGGTAGGAGTGGGAGGATGTCTGCGAATCAGCTGGAGGGGGCACCACAGGGGAGGGAAGGGGCGCCCCAAAGAGGAGTAGAGCGGGAGGGGTACATCTCAAGAAAGAGTTGGAGAAGTAGAGGAGAGGGGGAGACGAGCTAGAAGGGGCGCATTTCCATGAGGGAGTGGCCACGAGCTCGCAGCTGCCACTAGAGGGGGATTCTAGGGAGACTCTGGAGGCAAAAAGGGGTGTGAGTGCTGGAACTGGGAGACTGCCTGGAGAGGGTCGGAGCTGGAACACTGAGCGGGAAGCGGCACTGCCGGGGACAGAGGGAGCTTGTACTCTGAAGGAGACCAGGCGGCGGGGATGGGGAGTCCCGTTGGTGTCAGGGAAGGGAAGGGTGCGGGGGCGCCCACACAGCCTGCAGGCTTTGCAGACCCCCAGAGGGAGGTTTCCTTAGAGCGGGCTCCACAAGCCTGGTAGGAGTGAGGAGCCAGATCAGGTCAAAATTAGGGAATTGGAGAATTTTATGTGCTCTTAAAGCCTGGTGGGGTAGATGGGCTGGAGCCTCATGTTTAAGCTGCCATTGTCCATGGGATCTGTGCCCCTGAGGATGGGGGCCTGGTAAGAGGCAGCCACACTTGGTAGTTGCAAAAACAAATGACCAGTTCCTGTTGGGTTTTGAAAGACTTGGAGGGACTTTTTAAAAACACACTGGCCTGTGGGGGTGGAGGGAATTGGTCTGCACTGAGGTGGGTCACCTAGTTGCTAGGAGATCAGGAGGCCAGCCAAGGATCCAGCCTTTGCTTGCATAATCTGTGGCCACCCACTCAGTGCCTAGGCACTGACTTCAGCAGATGCATGACAAGAGCACTGGTTTGGGAGTCAGGCAGATTTACTCTGCCATCCTGGCTGGAGCTGTGACCCCAGCTGAGATGACCTCAAAGGAGCTATGACAGCAGTTGAGACCATGCTGTGAGGTAGGGGTGAGATGTGTGAGGAAGTTGTTTGTGGACAGCACTTTACTGTAAATTATTAATGTTAGTGCCTAGTCTTATTAATAATATTTCAGGCTCTGCTCCGTTGTGTTATCCTTGTTAGTACCCCTCAGGAGGGTTTATCTCCGACAGCCCCAATGTTAACACTTCTCTGGGCTTATTTTTTATCTAAAGAGGTTACACGTTGCCTTCCATGAAAGATAAAGTTGTTTTTAAGGGAGTATGCTGCACAATCCAGGCCCAGAAAAGCAACAATGAATATTTTGCATGCCAGGAAGGAGGTAAAAGAGGAAGTAGTATTATAACCAAATAATAGTTAAGTATTGGTTTATTAAGGTCCAAGAAGGCAGGGCATTAAATGCCCTTGGTGTTACCCTTAGTGTCAGCTGCACTTTCAGTTCTACAAGGGTGGTGTTTTAACTGGTTTGAGCTCTAGTGCCTGGCACATAGTAGGCTTAAAAAAGAATATTGTTCGAATGTTTCAGGGCTGGAGGGGCCCATTGAAATCATTGGTGAGTTCACTCTCTCCTTGGACATTTGGAGAAACAGGGGCCAAAAGGGGAAAGGACTTGTCCAAGGTCATACAGGGATTAAGTGGCTGAGCCAGGAACACAACAGAAATAGTGGAGCCAGCGCTGTGCCAGAGCCAGCACTGAGCATTCATGACTTTTTGCTTTCACAAGCATCTAAGAGGTAACAATATTATTATCCTTTGATGGTAAATGAGGAAACCGGCTGAGAGAGTTAAGGGACTGAGCAAAGTCACACAGCTGTTAAAATTCCAGACCTGAAATAATATCCTCCTAGAAAAATGGGGATTCTGGCTTCTTTTGAGAGTGGCAGATGCCCTTCCCTGGGGGCAGCAGCTCTCTTCAGTTCTCTGCCGACACCACCTGGGTGGCTTCCTGCTGGGATGGATTTTTTGTAGGCCAACCTCATTCCTTTTGTGTGGGTGAGTCCTGTCAGGGCAGCGAGCCTGTCTGCTTCATTCACCTGTACGCCAGCCTTGTAACTTTGTGCCTGGCACATGGTCAGCACAGAGTAAAACCTGTGGAATGGGTACCACCCAGGGCTCTCCCTCTCCAGAGCCCATCTGCTGCCGCTCCCTACAACCTGGGCTTCTGCTTTGTCCCTAGGAGTATGGGGAGGCTCTGGCAGTGTACATCACATAGAACAAGGGATGGCACACCTTGGTTGAGGAGAAGTGAGGTAACAAGGTTGACCCTGAGTTTAGGAAAAGGGGACAGAGCTGGGGAGGAGGAGGGAGCTGCTCAGACCGATGGAGGAGTTCCCATCTGGGCCCTGGAGATCTCAAGTCTGTCTTAGCCAAACCTCCCGAGTCTGCGTGACATGTCTGGCCATGAAATGCCTTCTGGAATAACTTTGATTCACTGGGGCTGCTGGGATTGAGGCCCCTTTCCCCGGGGGCCTTCACTTCTCAATCACCTCTCTTGCATCTGTGAACAAGTACAGATATGGGCTCTGTGAATCCAGAGAGTTACTCTGAATGGTCTTTACTGAGAACAATTTAATTATTAAATAAGGTCAGTAACCCCAAAAGTCCAAACTCAAGCCCAATTACCTCGGTCCCTAAATGTACTCTCAGAGAAAGGTATGTTTAAATGTTTAAAGAGAGAGAGATAACCAGCTAAGGCCTCCAAATCTAGTGGAACTAGCAAGTGACAACTGAAGGAGGATGAGGTTTTTCGAGAACACTAAGCAAATTTCTCAGACTGAGGGTATTCCAATACAACTACTCTTGTTAGAGTAGCAGTCATTTATAGAGGCTCTGAGCTGTGCCAAACTTTGTTCTGATAAATGTTAATCTTTGCGGCAATCTATAAGGTAGATGCTATTATTGATTCCCACGAAGGAGCTAAGGATTAGAGAAGCTAAGTCACTTATCTTAGGATACACAGCTAGTACGTTATGGAATCGGGATGCAAACTTGGTTTGTCCGAATCTGCAGTCCATCTCCTTCACCAGCCTTTATAGTGTCTGCTTTCTCCCCCATTCTAACTTCCTTCTGATTCCTGCTGACCAGGGAACAGAAGCCATTCAAGTTTGCTTGACATCCCTCAGCCAAACCCTGGGTACCTGGCCTCAGGCCAGCTTTGCCTGCCAGCCCTGTGATCTTGCATAAGTCATGATTTTTCAGCCAGCCACCCCCCTCTTCCCCCTTCTCCCCAGGTGTTTCATGTAGAGGTTGGTGAGCTTCCTTCTTAGGTTGAGGCCTGGCTTGGAGGACAGAGTTTAGCTTGAACTGGCTAATGTGGGAATAGTGATGGGGGAGGGGAGAGAGAGAGTGTGGTTGTCTGTAGCCCCACCCTCTGGTGACATCACACAAGACACCTTCAGTCCCTGGAAGCCCCACCCCTAGAGACCCTCCCCTGGTGGACGTGCCACCAGTGCTTGGCATCTGAAGAATTTGTCCAGTCCCACAGCAGAAGTCATCAGCCCTCTGGCTGAAGAGAAACCCCTAGGTAACATGCAGTTTGGGAGGCCCGGAGGGAGCGGTGGACTGGGGTAGGATGCCTGTGACAGGCAGGTCCTGAGGGCCAGATGGCCAGACTTCTCAGAGCATGTCCTGAAGGTGCCCTCAGGATACCCATCTCATCCGGTTCATGCTTGACCCCTGCCCCTGCTCCTTTCTCCTGGATTCAGGACCCCTCTCCGTGAAATCAGAAGATGAGAACTAACTTGAAAATAGACCTGTTCAGATGGCTGAGGTCTAAAGGAAATAGGGTGGCAGGACCTGACCTCTGCTATCCCGTGTGCTGCCCCTCGGTTCCATATTTAGGGCCCTGTGTCTGGGAGAGAAAGCTGATTGGGAATGAGCTATCACCCACCCGAGACGGTTAACTGTAGCCAGGGCTTCACTGGTGCAGAGCAAATGGTATTTGATAATGAGGGAGACTGAGTCCCTGGCTGCAAGTCAATGACTAAAAGCCTAAGGACATAATTTACAAGAAAGGGCTTGGTCGCCTGCTTTAGATCAGTGTTTCCTGTGGGACGCAGATATGTTCCTAACAAGTCTCTGTGAACTGCGTCCAAATCCTGGCATGTATGCTTGCGCACGCATGCGTTCTCTCTCTCTCTCTCTCTCTCTCTCTCTCTCTCTCTCTCTCTCTCACTCTCTCACACACACACACACACACACACACACCCCTTGGGTAAGTACCTCTAATCTCTCTGAATTTTCCTATTCTCAACATTACATTTCAGCTGGTTATGTGATAAAAGTATTACTGGGAAAGGATTGTACCTGAGAGCCAGCTACCTGCTAAGCAGCAGGTGCTCACAAAATAGTGAGACTGTCTGCCTACTCGGAGCCCACATTAACAGTTTTAATGCCCATGAAAAGTGCTGATGATCAAAGGATGGGTAGGTACTCAAGTAGAGGAGTCATCATTGGAGGTTCAGGGGGCCAGGGAAAGTATCTCAGAAAAATGGGCTTTGAGAGATGAATAGGAGTTTCCCAAGTAGGCAAGATAGGGTAAAGCATCTCAGGTGGAAAAAATAGCTTGTGCAAAGCTATACTCACGGGAAACAGCAGCCAGGGGTTTGGTGAGGCTGTGGCTGTATTTGAAGTGCACTGTGGTTGAGCAGGAAGGCTGGAAAAGGTAGCAGGGACCAGGCCATGTAGGGTGATGGAGGTCAGTCTGCAGGGTCTAAAGGTAGAGGGAGTGGTCTGTTGGCAAGGTCATTGTCGCCAACAGGTGAGCACTAACGGCAGCACAAACACAGGAAGAAACAATGGGGGCTACTATGTGGAGTCTGACCCGAGAGGAATGGCAGAGTAGTGATCCTCATTGATTAACGCAGTCCTCAAACATTCCGTCACCTCTTGTGGGTCAAGCACTGTTCTAGGCACCTGGGATATATCAGGGAGTAGAGTGATCGTGAAGTCTGCCTTAGTTTGACTCCTTTCCTCTTAAACTCAGTGTAGGGTTAAGGGGGGAGGGTGGGGAGAGGAAGCACTGGGCGTCCCCAGCTTCCCACTTGCTGCTCATGGGGTTGAGGGGTTGAGAACACCAGTCCCCTGACTGCTCTGGCCTCTCTCCCAGCTCCCTGCCAGGCCCACAACCATGGCCGCAGTGGTGGCCCAGAAGCTCAGCCACCTGCTGCCCACTTTGCGGCAGCTCCACCAAGTTCCGCAGCCATCTGTGCAGCCAGAGCCCGTCTTCACGGTAGACCGAGCCGAGGTGCCCCCGCTTTTCTGGAAGCCCTACATCTATGTGGGCTACCGGCCGTTGCACCAGACCTGGCGCTTCTACTTCCGCACACTGTTCCAGCAGCACAACGAGGCCGTGAATGTCTGGACCCACCTGCTGGCGGCCCTGGTGCTGCTGCTGCGGCTGGTCATCTTTGTGGGGACCGTGGACTTCTGGGGAGATCCACATGCCCTGCCTCTCTTCATCATTGCGTTCGCCTCCTTCACCTACCTCTCCCTCAGTGCCTTGGCTCACCTCCTGCAGGCCAAGTCCGAGTTCTGGCATTATAGCTTCTTCTTCCTGGACTATGTGGGTGTGGCTGTGTACCAGTTTGGCAGTGCCCTGGCGCACTTCTACTATGCCATCGAGCCCGCCTGGCACGCTCAGGTGCAGGCGGTCTTCCTGCCCATGGCCGCCTTTCTCGCCTGGCTCTCCTGCACTGGCTCCTGCTACAACAAGTACATCCAGAAGCCCGGCCTGTTTGGCCGCACTTGCCAGGAGGTGCCCTCGGCGCTGGCCTATGCGCTGGACATCAGCCCCGTGGCCCACCGCATCCTGGTATCCCCTGCCACAGACGACCCAGCTCTTCTCTACCACAAGTGCCAGGTGGTCTTTTTCCTGCTGGCTGCCGCCTTTTTCTCAGCTTTCATGCCTGAGCGCTGGTTCCCCGGCAGCTGCCATGTCTTCGGGCAGGGCCACCAAATCTTCCATGTCTTCCTGGTGCTGTGCACGCTGGCTCAGCTGGAGGCTGTGGCACTGGACTATGAGGCCCGCCGGCCCATCTATGAGCCTCTGCACACCCGCTGGCCTCACAACTACTCTGGCCTCTTCCTGCTCACCGTGGGCAGCAGTGTCCTCACTGCCTTCATCCTGAGCCAGCTGGTACGACGCAAACTCGACCAGAAGACCCAGTG
This sequence comes from Scalopus aquaticus, assembly GCA_004024925.1. Lineage (NCBI taxonomy): Eukaryota > Metazoa > Chordata > Mammalia > Eulipotyphla > Talpidae > Scalopus > Scalopus aquaticus. The sequence continues at coordinate 6,142 of PVIJ01004787.1, forward strand.
AAGGGGGTGGCAGCGGCAGGGAGGGAGGTTTAGTGGGGGCCCAGGCTCCGGGCTTGGCTCCAGATGGGAACAAGGCCTGGTAAAGTTGTTTGTGTCTGGCCACGGTGACTCTCTGCGCACGCCTCGCTGCCAAGGGTGGCGCTGGTCAGACCTTGGATTTGGGGATTGGCCACGAAAGGGCTGCTGGAGTCCCCTCCTGGGCCTGCCTAAGCTCCTGCCCTGGGAGAGGGAGAGAGAGCAAGATGTGGGCCACTCTGGTTTGCCTTCTCCCATTGCCTCTCAGTAGGGGTGAGGATGAGGGATCAGCTTGGACCAGGATCCTGGTTTGGGGTTTCCAGATTACCTGGAAGGGGGTGAAAGAGAAGGTAGGATTTGGCCCAGAATCAGATTCGAGCAAGAGGCAGAGAGGAGACCTCAGTAATCTTCCTCTATCCAGATTTCACTGGTGGATAGGGTAAGGACCCCAAATGTGTATAGGATCTTACCTTGAACTCCAATCTGGAGTTTTGGAGCTTAGAGAATCCCCAAAGGTAGAAGATTGTGCCAGGTGGAGATAGACGCCATCCAGTGCCCCAGACTTCACCCTTCAGTCACGGTGCCAGACAGTGAGCCCCACGCCTCCCAGCTCTGGTTTCTGTGTCCAGCACCTCCTTTTCCCAGCCTGTCTCCTGGTCCCCTTGTTCAGGATTCAGTTATCCATTCTTTTTCCTGGGTCTCCGCCCAGAGGCGGGCCACTGGGCCAGCCATGTGGATCAGTGCAGGACAATAAAGGCTTTCGTCTAGAAATGGACCATCAGGAGAGAGCACTGAGGAGGGAGTCATCAGTGCTGCCTGGAGCCCGCAGGGTCTTGGGCTGGGAATGGTGGAGTGTGCAGATGGAGAGGAGGGAGGGCATTCCAGCCGGAGAAAACAAACCTGTGCAAAGGTCCAGAGAGAAGAAAGTTCTCTGGGGCTGGAGCTAAGGATGATCTGGACCCTGATAAGTCCTGGACACAATAAAGTGACTGATAATAATAGCTGCTCTTTGCTTTTTGTCTCCGGTCCCAGGGAGGTGGTGCTGGGTCCCCCCAGGGACCACTCAGGTGTTGGTGGACAGGAGGAGGTTGTCTGGGGGAAGCTGGAGCCCCTGGGGTGGGTGCAGGGGGGAGGGAGTTATTTTCTGTTTTACCTCTGGGGCTGGGGCTATACATAGGGGGTGTGTGTGTGTGTATGTATATATGTATGTATGTATATATATGTATATACACACTGTATGTATATCCATTATATATATGAACTTCTTGGGGGTGTAGGGGAGCAAGGGAGATAGTTTTAGAAATTAAAAGGATGTTTAGAATATGCTTAATTCCACCTAATTTGACAAAGATTTAATATTTTGGTCTTTCCTTAGAGGATTTTATGTTAACTTTTTTCAAATTGTTATGTTAGCTTTTATTTTTACTCCAAGTTTACTAAGGAAAAAAAGGAAAAAGAGAGACATCTGCATAGAGCATAATGTCAATCTTAAAGGACAAGATCTGCTTTCCCACAGCACACATGGCAATATCTCCGCAGTGAAGGGAAATTAAGAAGTACAGATAAGAAAAAAACCGAAATAAGAAATAGCATTTTACTCCTAAAGTATACTGTTTTAAATTTAAAAATTTAAACCCTTTCCCTTTTCTTAGCGTACTTTAAAAATTTTGAAGTATACTGTCGTGTGTATGTGTGTGTTTATATGTATATTTTAACCTCTGTGGAGATTTTGATTAGGAATGGTTGGTCGGTGCGTTTTTGAGGGACTTCCAGAATTTACCAAGTACATTCAAGAGAGTTCCTCACTTGACCCTCTTTAAAATCCAAGTTCACACATAAGCTGTTAAGGCAGGACTGAAAGCCAGTTCTTGATTCCAAATTTTTAGCTTTTTATTTAACATTTTCTTAATCCTCTCCAATGTGGTTTCATAATTATTCCCGAAAGTAATGAAGTGGACTATGAACTGTAACCACCTAGTGCGCAGAAGACTCTTGCTTCCGAGCCCGTGGAAGTGAGCCTGGGCTCCACCCCTTCCTTTGGGGATGTGCGGCGGATTCAGCGCCGAGACCGGGAACAAGTAACTCAGCAGAAAGAAAATGCACATTCCCTGTGCCGTGTCACGAACGCGTCCCCACAGTACAGATTCCGAAATACAGCTCTGGAACGGGAACATCAGGGAAAACGAGAAGGCAGAGGCGCTCCCGGACCTGCAGAGGGCGGGGCTTTAACCGTCACGGATCTGGCGCTAGGGGCGGGGCCTGCGCCTGCGCGGCAGAGACGTGGCGCCGCCCCCAGCGCTGGCGCGAGATTCGAACGTCGGCGCAGGTGTTTGGGGTGCTTCTCTTAGGAGTTGGGTCCCGCGCCCGTGTGGCTCGGTCTCCTCAGGGGCCATGAGGCGCAGAGGCGCGGAGCAGGAGGCCTGCGGCATGTGGCTGGATGCGGCGGCGCTGAAGAGGCGGAAAGTGCAGGTGAGAGGTTGGAACGTGTGAGGGGAGAGGGGAAGGGCACAGGAGGCACGAGAAGGGAGGAGTTTGAGGGGACCCGGAGGAGGCGGAGGTAAGGGCGGTGACAGAGAAGGCAGCAACTTTGGGAATTTCGATGAGACAGGGATTGGAGTCTGAAGAAGGATGAAAAATGAGGTTCGGGAAAGGTGGCGAGAAAACGGGGGCGGAAGGCAGGCAGGCTGTGGAGGGACATGGAGCGACCGGGACACCCGGGTTTCGAGGCACGGGGGAGACGGTGGAGAGAAAATTACCTTCGAGAAATTTCGTCAAGAAGACTGCTCAGGAGGTCGGCATTCTTGGACGACGGTAGGGGAAGAGGCTGAAGCGTGGAAGAGGGGGTGCGTGTGCAGTCTTTTGGGAAAGTCTCATCCTGAGGGTCTTTTTCTTCACAAGCCCGGCTGCAGGCTGTTTACCTGCCCGGAACCTGTAACTTTACGGGGGGAATGGAAGAGATGGGAGGGCAGATTGGCCTGATACGTAATCGAACACACCGGGAGGCAGATCCTATATTAAGTACTTAATATGCGTCCCCCACAGCACCCTTATGGGGAACGCGGAAATGAGTGGTAAGAAGCCCAGGTTCGCCCAGTTAGGAAAGGCTGGAAATCACACCCAGGTGTGTCCCATATGCAGGCTTCTCAGTTATTACAAAGAAACCAAAGTGTGAGGTAATAGTCCTTAATGTTTCAGTGAGCATTTTCTGCCATGCGATGTGCTATTTCAGATGTTGTCTTACTTGGTTTAACTCTGTATGGTGGATGGGCGAAATGGGTATGGTAATACACAATTTCCAAATAAAAACTGAGGCCCAAAACGTACAAGGGCAAGATTCTTGCTCTCAAGTTGCTCACCATCTTTTGGAAGACAAGAGATGTGCACTAGAGAATAATAACAATACGTAACATTTGTTGAGTGTTTGCAGTGTGTCAGGTACTTTGCTGGGGCATCATCACATGGCTTATCAATGGCAGGTCCTTAGAAAAATTGAGTGAAGTAGGTGGTGTTTCATTATCTGTTTTACAGACGACGAAAGTGAGATTTAGATTAAGACATTACCTAGAGGCCAATGCTCTTAGCCATTACAAGATAGAATATGACCAGGTGAGTGGTCTCAAGGGAAATGTGATATTAGAGGCCAGAGAGATGATTATGACTGGGAGTTATTAAGGGAGATTTAACTGGGCAGGTAGAAAGGAATTTGAGATTGGAAGGGTGTGGTGAACTTCAGTAGTTTGCACAATAGTCTAAAGAGCCTTTGGTTAACCTCATCTAAACTGTGGATGAGACTCTGTTGAAACTACAAGATGTTGAACAAATAATTGAGGATTCAGCAAGCATCTTGCAAGTAAAGTTATTTGAAAAAAAGTCTTTTGAAAAACAAATGAACCACTTCTTAAAAATTTTTTTTAAAATTCGAGATGAAAGTAACATAAAATGACTCCTTTTAAGTGGACAATTCATTGGTATTTAGTACATTCACAATATTGTGGATCTATTACCTCTGTCTAGTTTCAAAACATTTCCATCACTCTAGAGTAAAACCTGTACACATTAAACAGTTTTAGCCTTAAATATTTTTTTAATGTGGACGTGTTTTGGTGTATATGATGCATTCATGTGGTACATAATTTTAAATGAGTAGGCTACACAGTGAAATATCTCCCTGATATTTCTAATCCCACCCTTCCCCATTTCAGAGGCCACAACTTTCTTGTGTATCCTTAGAGCAATGTTCTATTCTATGTATGTATAAGCAAATTTGTCTATCTGTTCTTTCTTATAAACAGTAGCATATTAATATATACACTGTTCAACTTGCATCAAGGTAGAGCTGATTTGTTCTTTTAAAAGATATATTGTATTTTCCACTATATGAAATAGTGTCTTACTCTGTGGACTGCCACAACAAAATACCATCAACAGAGGCTTAAACAATAGAAACAATTTTCTTGCAGTTCTGGAGACTGGAAGTCCAAGAATAGAGTGCCAGTATGATTGGGTTCTGCTGAGGGTTTTCTTTCTGGCTTGCAGATAGATACCTTCTTGTGTGTGCTCACATGGTTTTTCCTTGGTGTGCGTCTGCACATGTGTGTGTACATGTGTGAAGTTCTTCCTTGAACAATTGTCTCCAATTTTGCTATTAAAAAAACACTCCAATGAAGAATTTTATACACATCATTTTGCATGTGTGCAAATGCATCATCTGTGGCGGGATGAATTTCTAGATGGAATCAGGTCAAAGAATGAATCTATTTTTAAAATTAAGAACATGAAACATAACATTGTTTAGCAAATACAAAAGTCTTTTCCTATCTCATAGTTAAGATTTGGGGTACTTCAGGAATCAGACTTATTTTCTACAAAGCAAGAATTTCTGAGAGAGAATCTGAGTCAGCCTTAGTATTTTGTGTTAATTAAACTGTTAAATCAAAAATTTAAGTTATCTTGCTTCCTTGGGAACGTTTTTGTTTTCTAAGTTTGTGAATTAGTATACAGAAAGTATGAATTTTATCATAACACTTACAAAATGGTGACTTTTCACATGCAGAGCAAAGTTAATTTATTGAGGGTAGGGAAATATACATATTTATTAGCAGTGACCAAAATGTGCAGTGGGTATTTGTTACTCCTTGATTTGGGAATAAACCTTTTATACCTTTAGTATACATTCTTAATCGCATGGCGGGGGGAACCTGTATACCAGCTTAATTTATAAAAGGAGAGGAGTAGAAGAGAACTAGGAAGAGTCCAGGAGAGAGGAAGGGAATAATATCCTATGGGGAAGAGGAGAACCAATACTTACCTCTGTGTCTGTAACTCTGGCCCTCCAGATGACACATTTTTCTTTAACGGTGAAAAGATGTAAACATTTGTCCTGTTGATCTAGTGTGGCAGGAATTCTCTCTCCAGGATCCTCTAGCATTCTCTCCAGATCCTTGCCTTTCTCTTGATTTCTGGAAGCCTGAATCTTATGACCATAGTCACCCAGTTTTCCTCCTCCTCATTTTTGTTCCCAAAGATACTTATTTAAAACTGTGGTCCCCAGGCCTCCCTGGTGGCACATGGGCTAAGGGTTAAGTCTCAGTGTTATGGAGCTATTGCCAGTCACTGTGGAACGAGTTCAATCCCTGGCCAGGGAGCTAACTCACATGGTACAACAGACCTCTCCCGTCTCGCTCGCTGCCCCACTCAGCAGTGTGCTTCAGTAGATCCGCCTGTTCTGCTCCCCACTCTGGTGAATCCTCTCACCTGCACCTCTGGCCTACACCCCAGTTCTTGTATGCATACATAAATAAAAATGAATCTTAACAAAAAACAAAACTGTGGTTCCCTGAGTAGTTTTAGTCCCTTATCTTTGAAATATGTAGCAGAAAAGGAGAAGTAGATGTATTGACAGTTACTAATGTGACCGTAATGCAAAGTTATCAGAAATCTTGACTGAGTTGTCAGTGGTTTCTGGGCCAGCCTTAGCAGAATACTGGATGTCAACTCTGACATTCTGCATCTTTACTAACATCCCATCAGCAAATCTTCTGGATTCTGCCTTCAAATGTATTCAGAAACTCATTTTCTTTTTTATCACTGCTACCTGAGCTAGAGGGGCCCTTGATCACTATTCAGTTTAAAGTCATCTAGTGGTTTTCCTATCTTCCAGTAAGAACAAAATCCTGTTAATGCCCACAAGGTATGACCTGGCCTTGAATACCCTCTTACATCTTTTAGACTTCATTTACTCCTTTTTTCTCAGTCTCACTCTGCCCCAGCCATGCTGGCCTTCTTTCTGGCCTTCAAACCAAGTGCACTTCTGCTTGGAACTTTTGTACATTCTGCCTGAAATACACAGGGGTTAGAGGGCCACATGGGTCTGTTCCTTCATTTGTTCAAATGTCAGCTTGTTGTTGAGTCTTTTGCTTAATCACATTAAAATGCCTTCCCCTTACTCCCTACACCCATACTCTCTGACCACCTATTCTTGCTCTTTAATGACATATACTATATATTGTTTGTTTATCATCTTCCCCTATTAGGCTGAAAGTTCCATCAGGCAGTCCTTCAAACAATGTCTTAAACATGGTAGGTACTCAGGGCCTCCCTGGTGGCACAGCAGGTTAAGCACAGTGCTGTGGAACTGTTGGCAGCTTCAGCGCAAGTTTGATTCCCGGCCGGGGAGCTTCCCACATGGTGCAGCAGACCTCTCCTGCCTTGCCTGCTGCTCCCCTCAGCAGTGCATTTCTGTCCATCTGCCTGTTCTGCTCCCCACTCTGTCTCTGGTGAACCCTCTCACCACACCACACCACACCACACCTCTGGCCTGCATCCCAGCTTGTATGCAAAAATAAATCTTTTTTTTTTTTTTAAGATTTATTTATTTATGCATACAAGCTGGGGTCAGGCCAGAGGCGTGGGGTGGCGAGAGGGTTCACCAGAGACAGAGCGGGGAGCAGAACAGGCAGATCAGAAATACACTGCTGAGGGGAGCAGCGGGCGAGGCAGGAGAGGTCTGCTGCGCCATGTGGGATTCTCCCTGACTGGGCGTCGAACCCTCATTGCGTGCTGCTGACAGCTCCACAGCACAGCGCTCAACCACTGCGCCACCAGGGGGGCCCCAAAATTAAATCTTTAAATAAAAAACAAATGTAGGTACTCAGCAAATATGTTTTTTTAAGCCATGACTTTGGTCTAGTTATCTGCAGCCCTTAAGAGTTTCTCCTCTTTTAAAGTATTTGCATTTTCCTTTCAGTTCTATTTACATTTAGAAGTCAGAAATGGGTACCTGAGTAAATAGGGGATGGTTATAGAGAAAACAAAAGTATGACTTGAAATAGTCTTGGGAATTGGGAGAATATAGTGCATGTTGAAAGTGTGTGTGTGTGTGTGTGTGTGTGTGTGTGTATGGTGCATACACACATATCTAGTAATAATCACAGAGTTGACACTTTCTAAGGAACTTGGGGATTTGTTCCAGAGTGGGGATTCCTATGTCATTGCATTTCAGTCAAGGCCATTTACGTGAACATAGTGATTTTCTGTCTTGGGACTATCATCTCTTCTGTTGAGAGGAATACATGTAGCCATCACTTTATTAGAAGAAGTTAAGATCAGGGGAGGTTTAAACATACCTTCAATAAATAGTCCTTGTTATGACAAAATTGATGGCAAATGCACTAAAACATTGTACTACAGAGTTCTCTGGCATGCATGACATCCTTTATGTGAAGAAAATCTCATTAACAAGGAATACCCTTCTATGAGACTTAGTAATGCTAGTGGTTTTAGGCATATCAGGTCTCCAGTTTAGGAACTGTGATAGTCCTAATTTCTAAGAAGAAATTGCTTTTTTCTTATCTCTGATGAGTTTTCATTATGATTTAGGTGAAAAACCAGTGTCAGGTGATTCTAGAGAATACTCTTGTAATAATTTTCTATCACTAGATTATTTTGAGCAGAAAGCCTTCACAGTTTTCAGAAGGTGCGCCCACTCACCCTGTGTGCTGGACCTTATGTATGACGTCAGTTACAGCGACAGGTGCTCATCTTAGCTGTGATCACAGCACCGCAAAAGCCTTTGTTTCCTTCAACTCTATTGATGTTGAAGATGTTATAAGTATATGTAAAACAAACAGAATGTAGTCTTCCTGTCTCTCCACCTTCTTCCTAAAATATTTATTGAATTGAGGACCCACTATGTGTATTAAGCTAGTTCTGTGGAGGATAGGAAATAAAGTATATAAATCAAGTGTTGAGCTTAGGATTTTGTAGGCTAAGCCTTGAAATGCCAAGTAATCAACATTAAGTTTAGGAAAGGATCACATCTGACTGGGAATCAGGAAGGCTTAGAGCTAAGCCGAAGTATATGCAGCAGTTCAGAATTGGGTGTGAAAAAGGCCCGTCTCTGTGAGGCAGAGGAGAGAATGGTAGCCCTAACACAGCATGTAGTTAAGAATTATGTTACAGGGGACATGAAGAGTTTTGGGTTTTTTTTTTTGCAATGAACAGAAAGGTAAAATGGAATTATATCACTGAGATATAATTGAGAGTCTTCACTTTATGCTATAGGTAGCAGAGAAACTATTGACACATTTTGTGCAAGATGGTATGATCACAGTTGTGTTTTAAGATTAATCTAGATGTTGGGTGTAGCAATGGGTGCTGGACCAGTTAAGAATTTATTGTAGTAATCTAAGACTACACAGAGTTTATGAAATTCCAAACTATGGTTATATGTTACTTGCTTTGCTGGTTTGGAGAGTTTGAGACAAGTTTTCAATTAAAATACTTCTTTAGTAGTTCAACAGAGCTGACTTCTGTTTGTGGAGATGATGATGACATCTTCTTTTGGTCAGACTCCTTAAACAGTTCTCAAATGCCACCTTTTAGATAGCATCATCCTTTCAGTCTCACTTGATGAGGCGTGATAGTAGTTGAAATGGTGTTTGTCCAAAGTGGTGTTGACTAATGCTGTGCGAGACTAAGGAGAAGTGGTGAGCTAGTGAATAAATTTCCTGAGTTCTGAGTGTCAGAAGCACAGATGATAACCTGGGCTTGCACAAACATCTGAAGTCTGAGAAGGGAGTGGAGGGGACCTTTGGTCTTTTGCTGGTTGGTCATAAGTATGGACTTCCTGGAAGTCTTGGCCAGTCTGAATTGGGGGGCCATGCTGGAGACTGAATCCTTGACCTGTGGAATCTGATGCTGTCTCCCAGCGGGCAGTGCGAGAACTGAGTTTACTTTTTAGCATCTGAGCATAGCTTGTTGGTGTGTGGAGGCCTCAGCACCCACATCCCTGTTGGAAGTTGGCTCCAGGACACACTAGCTCACATTATATCACATATCTAGAATGTGTCTCCCACAAAATTTAGAGAGCCATGTTCCTGCTTGGGCTTCCTAGCTGTGGTGACCGATTTGCAAGAGTATCCCGAGAGCAAGAGAAGTTCATCGCGTTATTACGCCCTAGCTTTGGAAATCATGTAGTATTATTACTTCTATCATACTTTATTGGTCAGGCACTCACGGTGTTCTTCCCAAGTTCAAGGTGAGGGAATAAGGACCTCATCACTGGATGGGAGGCCCTGGGAGGGGAGGGGCATGGTCACGCTATAAGAAGATGTGAAATGGGAGGCCTTGTACTGACAATTTTTGAAAAGAACTTTGTAGTTTTCATCAAATTTGGAAAAATTTTGGTCATTATTTCTTCAAATGTAATTTCTGTCCTCTTCCCACATTTTTGTTTTTGAACTGTAATTGTATGTATAGTTGATATCCACAGATCATTTTGGATAGTTTATGTGGCCAGATTTACTGGTTTATATTTTTTGTGTCTAATCTTACCGTTCATCCAGAGAATTTTTCATACCTCCCATTTCTCTCATTTTCCTTTAAACCCTTGAACATATTTATAGTAACAGTTTTAAAGTTTTGTCTACTATTTATGCCCTCCCTGGCACTTCTGGGTCTGTTCTATTAACTGATCTCCCTCCCCCACACCCCTCCATTATGGATGTTTACTTGATTTCTTCACAAAGCAGTCATTTTTTACAGCATGCGAAACATCATTTGTGCTACATTGTTGGGTATTGGGATTTTTTGTCTTTAAAGAATATTGAAATTTGTTTTGGCAAGTCATTACTTACTAATCAGCTTGCTACTTTCTATGCTTGCTTTTAAACCTTGTTAGGACAGGCTTAAATAGCTTTTGCTCCAGAGCTAATTTAGTGCTACTGCTCAGGATGACATATCTGAGAACACCACTGAATGCTACTGGCATTCAAGAGCTTTCTCGTGTATGAGCTCTGGAAATTGTTCAATTTACAGTTCCTGGGATTTCTTTGTCTGATTTCATGGGGTGTAACCTAACACATGTGTAGCTTAGTATTCACTAATATACTGCAGGAATCCCTATGTAGACTTCTGGATGTAGTTCTTTGTGCTATAAATCCCACCCACCTCAGCTTCCCCAAATTCCATTCTTCCTCTACTCAGTTCACCAAGAATGCAGCGATCTGCCTGGGCGCTCGCTGTGCATTGCGGTCTGACAGCTGCTTCCCTGCAGGAAGCAGAACTGGTCATCACATTTGTTCTCTTATTCTCAGGGATCCGAGTTCAGCAATGCTGGTTGTCCGCTGTCTGAAGGCAGTTGCTATGTATCTTAACCAGTGTCTAGTTTTGTATGAAGGGAGGGAAAGATTTGTACCACTGCTACAAGTCAATATGAATTGAAGATAGAGTTTCTTTTAACCACTTAAAAGTACATTTTAGCTTTCAAGTGTAAAAATGAAGTCACTTTTAGGCTAGAATTAGTAATTAGGATTCAGTGTCAGGCCTGCGTCCAACTTACAGCGTGAATGTTGGCAAATCCCATTTCTTTGGCTTTCAGAGCCAAATTGAATTGAATATAATCCTATTCTCCCTACTTCTCAGGCATTCCATACAAGCATAATGGAAATGAAAACAAATCACACTAAATAAGGAGGAGGTTATATTTATAGTTAGTTGACAAAAATCACTTTCCGCACTTCTCTGACTCTTTCCACACTTCTCTGTGTTCAGTTCACGCTGTAAATTGTAAAGGATCTGAAATGAAAGTGTGGTAAGACTAGTTCTGTTTCACTGCTCTCTCTTAATAACAGCCAACTGTTATTGAATGCTATCTGTGTGCCAGAACTGTATAAACCTTTTATGTGAATTAACTCATCAAATCTTCAGCTGTCCTATGGGATAGGTGCTATTAATGTCCCATATGTGAGAATGAGACACAGATGAAGCAACTTGCAGAGGGTCACACAGCTAATACATTTGTGGCAGTGGCAGAATTATGCTTGATTTGCATTCAAGTTGTGTGACTGTGACCCTGAGCTTTACTCTTAACCACGATGTGACTATTTGAAAACGATTGGAAATGACCAACTGCTAGTGTAAAATCATTATCTTTCAATATAAATGAGTTCCTGAAGTTCCTCAACAGATCCTGTTGGTTTAGTCAGTCTTACTGTGGTCCACTGGTAACAGGAAGATTGGACTATAGTTGGAATACACGACTCCTGAGAAAAACAAGCACCATTAGCATGGAAGGAAATGGTAGAAGATGATGTACAGCACAGACTTCCTAGAGAACGGAGATGAGCGGACTCCAAAGGATCCTGTGCGGCTCCAAGAGGGGTTCATTGAATTGCTCTTGTTTGGCAGCTGTTTTGATAGAGATTCTATTATTATTTTTCTCTCCCATTCTCAGACACATTTAATCAAGCCAAGCACCAAAATGCTAACACTGTGTCCTGTAGAGAGAAAGCCTAAGATTTCTTTTACTCCAAGAACAACTCCATCTGCAAGCATTCGGCAGACCAACATTGCTTCCTTCTTCACCTTGCAGTCAGGTATGGCGGCCATTCTGGGGGCTCCCATGGGCCAAAAAGGAGTGCAGATTTTTTCACGCTGGAACACTGATGAGAAGTGACAGCACCAGGGTATTGTGTTAAACTTAGCTGACTTATTAGAAGAGGTTATGCAGGAAATCATCCCTTTTGACAAGCAATATATATATGCTTTTACAATAATATTCTTGGTCTGTTTTGCTCAGTCTAATATTAAGTATCTATTCCCTGACAAAGCAGTGAGGAAAGGTATTCTTAGGGAATTGGGGTGCATAGTGAAGCTGACCTGTCATTAATTAGGTATGTGTCTTGGACTGGCTATAGTGAATAGTCTATAAAGATTGACAATTGATATTTCTCTATGAGCTTCTCAAATTAATCAAGGTTCAGCGATGCTTTATTTTTGAAAGATTGGCATAAAGTTGGCTTGTGTCTCATACTTTGGCAATTCTTTGCTTGCCTGCTTCAGAGCAGGCTGGGACTTACAGAGCAGGGTTCCTGCCACTTAGGGGGTGTTGGCAGGAGAGTTCATAACTCTTGGAATAATCAGAATTGCTTTGCATAAACCTTCAAAATGCACCTCCCACCCCCACTCCAAACAAAAACTTAAAACTTTTGCTTGAAGTAATGTGGACACATCTTTTTAAAAAAACACTATTTTGAAATTCCGGATGTGCTAACTTTAAATTCAAAGTTGAGAACTCTTATAGAACAGTTCTGTCATTTAATTCTTGTTGAAGGAAAGAGGAAATTCAGCTTTGTATTTGGATCTTATTATAATTTAGAGGGGAGTGGGAGTTCCATGTTATTTGTTCTTAAGGCAGAATAGGACCCATTTCATGCCTGATAAAATGAACAGGCTAACACTGTAATTTAAAAAAAAGATTACGGTTACTATTGCTTTTATTGTTGTGTAATAGTGTGCTAACTGTTATTACTCCTTTTCCCATGAAATGTTTGGGGAGTAGGGGAACTTAACACCATTACCAGATTTCTTGGAGTTGGGTGGTTAATAATCTTCGCGATCTACAGAAATAGTGTGTTGAGCATGTTTCTCAAAGGGTAATGTCCAGGAGTACATATTTGGCCAGGGTCACTGTTTAGCAGGAACCATAACAAACAAACAACAAAAGCAAAACTTATGTGCACTTTATTAAAACAAATCCCACATATGAAAATTCAGTTGGGAAAATAGATCGCAGTCTGACTGCATACCATGTTTGATTTTATTAGGTAGGTCACAGAAAGCATACATATATTTGAGGAGGGAATATAAGATCTGTATTTTAGAAAGGTCATTCAGGAAAGAACAGAGAGCTTGAAAGCGGGAGAGATCAACTACAAGGTAAGTGCAGAGCCCGAGACCCCTGCATTAGGTAGCAAGAGTTCTGATACTGACTTCAGAAAGAGCCAACTAGATCCTGCCGCGGGAGTCTTCCTGCACAATGTAATTTGTTTGTTTTACTAGGAAAAACAAATGGCGGCGACAAGACGAGTGTTTCCTCTCTTAGAGAGAGTCAGACCGATGAAGACTCTAAAGCTGTAAATCAGCTAAATCATCCCGTCAAGGGCGTGGGGGATGATGGCATGACGCCCCCTTTAGCCACTTCAACCCCTGCAGACATTCAGGAAGCTGGGCTTTCTCTTCAGTCCATCCAGACTTCTGGTTGCCACAGAATGGGAACCCCATTTTTGACTGTGCTGTCTTTGCCACAGTCTGACACCTTAGTCTATGCTGAGGAAAGTAAAGCTTCAATGGCTTGTTCCTTCACCCAAGATATGGAAAGTTCTTGTGCTCTGGACCAAGAGGAGGGAGGAAAGGAGTCTTCTCATAAAAGGGAATGGCTTCATGGATATATGAAAAAGAACTGTCAGGATGTGGAGAGACATATTAAACCTCTTGGATGCAAGGACTGTCAATTTTTGGACAGGACTAAATTGGAAAAAGTGTCAATCAAAGAAAATAGGCAGGCCCCTGTTCTTCCAACATACGGGGATTCCTGGAGTGGAGAAAACACAGAATCAGCAAAACAAAGCCCGTGTCCCATACCTGTGTTTACCTGGGACAGTGAAAACAATGACAAGGACTACTGGAGCCAGCTTTTTACTGCGGATTCTCAGGGCCAGTGGGTCACTGCTCACGATTCTAGAGCTCCTTTCCAAGATGTGACCAATGTCCAGAATCAGAGCCTCAGACAGTTTCCTAACCACCTTCAGGCTCAACGCCAGGATATGTCCACTCAGTTAAATCTGCATCCTGATTTGCTCTTTACCCAGGATTCTGAAGGTAATCAAGTCATTAGGCACCACGTTGGCATGTACTTATGAAGGTTTGATTATAAAAGTACCTTGGAATAACAGATAGAGGAAAATAACTTGGGGTGGGGCGCTATGGCTGAGAGGGACACATGGGATGAAGTGATCATTGTTGAGCGTTTTCTTCATGGAAACAAAGTAGGTGACGCCACTTGTCAGGGCAATTTGGCCTTTCCCTGAGGAAGAGATGGCTACTAAGTTCTGAATGATCGCTGAACAATGAGGGAGGGCAGGTACCTCTCCACTAACGAGCCCACTACTCAGTTTGCACAGAGCCACCTCTTTGCCCTTTAGATTGGGCAAAGAAAAAAAATGACTGGGACATTGTTTCTTAAGGTGTGTTTTTAATCTCTAGCTGTAATCTTACCCATACAACCTGAGCCTGGGGCCATCATTCCTGTAACTGTGAATGAGGTGGCAAATCCGGTGTATACAGGGGCAGAGCTGAGAGGCAGATGTTTAGAATGAGGGTAGGTTGTTTTTGTGGTAACTTTAAGTCATGTATTGTTCAAAAATCTCCTAAAACACAATCTAGATGTGACTAGGTCACTCTTCTACAAGGTTGGAGAGAACTTCCTTTGTGAAACTGTGAATCCAAATAAATGACTGTTTACAAAGCTGGCTCTGATGGTAATTAAAACATTACCAATTTTATTTTTGAAAAAGCAGCATTTTAATAGTCTATGCTCTGTCATTGTCTTGGACCCAATCTAACATGAATCTAACTTGACCTTGTTCTACCTGATTTGCTACCACCAAGTGGCAGTTTCCCATGTTGCAGGTGTGGTATGGAGACGGCTAGTATACAAGCTTGCAAGTTAAGATGGAACTGCTTAAAGAGCACAGGGCAACATTTTTACATAAATGGGCAAGAGGCTCCCTAGGTAAGTTTTCTCTTATAAAGGCAGGACCTTATAAGGAAAGCGGGGAAGCCAGGAGCTTGTTTGTAAAAGTTAGTGTATCTTCAAATTAACAGCAGTCTTATACCTGGGGGTGAAAGAGACTGGGCGATCACAACGCAGAGATGGACACAGCAGATGCGGATCTCCCCAAATGCGTTCTTTAATGCCAGGTAGTGCTTCACCCCACACACACAGGATACACTGTAGAGAAAGGGACCTGAGGGCTTCTGCGTCATGCATGGTGTGGTAGGTACAAACCTTGGCCCAAAACCAAAGCAGCAGTCAAGGGCCAGAGGATGGTATGCTCTTTTCCCTCCCGGTTTCTCTTTCCTGCTGGGCTTAAGTTAAAGTCCGTGAAAGAGAAAGTTTTTCCAATGAGTGTAACTGATGAGGCCCCAGGGCCTTGGAGGGTAGATCTGGTTGTACAGTATTACAAAATACATTTAAGAAAAAAATAGCCAGGCCTCCCAGCAGCCCTGGTGTCAGCTGGTCCAGTGGTCTGATCTCTACGCCTGGGAACTGGATAGCGAAGGGGAAGAGGGTGATTGCTGGGTATTGGTGTCGACTTATGGAGCAGCGTAAGATTTTCCCTGCCCTATGAACAAGTACATAAAACAGTTATAGCCCCTTCCCCTCAGCCCTGCTGCAAGGAAGCCACTGAGAGTGACAGCTGTGCACAAAGTGTCCGGTGAGACCAGTTATGGAATATAATGCAGTGAAGTAAGTCATTCATTTAGGACCTTTTTTCACACAGGGGTAAGGAAAAACCAGAAATTTCTATCTCATCCTTTAGACTGAGACATTCCAAGGAACACATTTATCTGTAACAAATGTCTCAACTCAAAACAGGCCTTAGCTTCTGCTAAAGTCTCACGTGTGGAAAACAATCCAGCTCATCTTTTTCAGTCCAAGCTCTAGTTTTCAGCAAGACTGTTGCAGAAGATTTCTAATAGTAGAGAGGCAGAAACATCTGCAGTGAGGAAGGCAGCTATTGAAGGAATTCCAGGAGCATGAGACTTGAGTTTGCAGAGCTGAGTGTTGTCAGTTTCCTTTTCTGCTGATATCTTCTTCCTTCAAAGCAAACTTCCTCCTTAGGACCTCAGAGATAAGAATGGCAGGGTCTTCCTCCTTCAGTAAACTCCGATTCCTGGAGACAAAATAATAGCTTATGTTTATTAAGTACTTACTCTGTCCTGGGCAGTGGTCTGTGTCTTTGAATGCATTATTTCATTTAATCCTAACACCAATCCTGTAAAGTGAGTAGTTGTAATCCTCTTTTACACATGAGGAAACTAAAGCACAAAAAAGTTACACAATTTGCCTAAAGTCACTAGTCACTCAATAATAAGTGGTGACTTCAGAGTCAAAAACCAGTCTAATTGGTTAGAGAATGTTTTGCTATTTCCTGAAATGGCTAGAAAAAAATGAACAAAGTAAAAGCATCATCACCCAGTTAAGAGTTGGGGTGGGGTGTCTAGACTTCGATTTCCACCTTCTGTTGAGATCTTTTAGTAGCATTTATTCAATTCAGCAGGGCAAGTGACTAATGACTCCTGGCTATTCTGACCTTTTCCCTGGAGAAAAGTTGTGCTGACGATTTCTTACTACCCTATCTCCACATCAGAGAGCTATGAAATTTTTTTTAATAGGAAATCTACAATTTATAGTAAAACATTCACGTCATAAGGTACCTATGGGAACAAAACCAACTCCAGATTGGGGTAGGTTCCATAATACCTGGTGCATCATAAAAGAATATCCTAGATATAGTTGCTTGAAATTCTAATGAACTTACATATATCCTCATAAAGGCGTTTTACTGGTCATTGGGCTAGTAGGAGCTAAGAATGATTACTAAACTTTGGGGCCTCGCTGGTGGTGGGTTAAAGTCTCCACACTATCAAGCTATCGCCAGCATGAGTTTAATCCGACAGGGAGCTAGCCCACATGGTGCAGCAGACCTCTCCTGTCTCACCTGCTGCTCCCCACTCTGTCTGGTGAATCCTCTCGCCAGCACCCACCCCGCCCCCAACCTCTGGCCCAGTGCTTGTATGTCTAAATAAAATAAAAAAATCTTTAAAAAATTACAAAACTTTGGAAGCAAAACAGTGAAACAACTTTTACTGATGGGGCTAGTCTTCCATTCTCAGCAACCCAGCTTTTTTTTAGGTTTATTTATGCATACAAGCTGGGGTATAGGCCAGTGAGAGGATGCACCAGGGACAGTGGGGAGCAGAACACCAAACAGCGGGTGAGGCAGGAGAGGTCTGCGCCATGTGGGAATCTCCCTGGCCTGGTATCGAACTCATGCCACAGTGGCTCTGGATGGCGTCATAGTGCGGTGCTCAACCTGTTGCGCCACCAAGGGTTCCCACCCGTCCGCCCCTCCTACAGAGCCTATTAAGAGAGAAGGAGCCTATTAAGAGCTAAGAGATCTCAGCACATGGCCTGGTATCGAACTCATGCCGCAGTGGCTCTGGATAGTGTCTATAGGGTGGCGCTCAACCTGTTGCGCCAGGCAGGGACTCCCACCCACCCGCCCATCCTACAGAGCCTATTAAGAGAAAAGGAGCCTGTTAAGAGCGACGAGATCTCAGCACATGGCCAGGTATCGAACTCAGGCTGCAATGGCTCTGGATAGCGTCTATAGGGTGGCGCTCAACCTGTTGCGCCAGCAGGGACTCCCACCCACCCGCCCATCCTACAGAGCCTATTAAGAGAAAAGGAGCCTATTAAGATCGAACCATCCTACAGAGCCTATTAAGAGAAAAGGAGCCTATTAAGATCGAACCATCCTACAGAGCCTATTAAGAGAAAAGGAGCCTGTTAAGAGCGAAGAGATCTCAGCACATGGCCAGGTATCGAACTCAGGCTGCAATGGCTCTGGATAGCGTCTATAGGGTGGCGCTCAACCTGTTGCGCCACCAGGGACTCCCACCTGCCCGCCCATCCTACAGAGCCTATTAAGGGAGAAGAGATCTGAGTACAGGCCCGGGAAGACAGGCTTGGATTTAATATGGTACAAAATATAAAAAATGAGTTAACTTGTAAAACATTAATCAGTCCTTTAGGACTGAGGGTAGTCCCAAAGAAAGGACTGTATGACCAGCCTGGCTAGGGGGAGAGAGGAAGGTAAAAGTGACTACCCTAAAATAGACGACCAAGAAGCAATTTGTCTGGTTTTCAGAGGTAAATGGGGCCTGAAATACGAAGGGATTCTTGAACAAGGTAAGCTTCCCCTAAGGACTCCTCACTTGTGAGAGACACCTCACCACAATGATCCCCAAATAGCATTTATCTGCATTAATAAGTAAAGCTGCATAACCTGGCCTTCAAAATCTGGGTGTCAAATGCTTCATTATCCAGAAAACTGCCTTTGAACAAGCTCCTGGGGTGCTCCTTTCTAGGTGGTTCAGCCCACCTGGAGAAACACTGCAAGCTCCAGCTCCTTGATACATGCATTTCTCAAGGTAGGCATTTCCCAGGTTCCCTCATGACGCCCTCACAGTCCCATCAGAAACACCTAGAACTCTATTCCTTGTTTGTGGGGGGAAGTTCTATTTTAGTGTATTTTTAAGAAATCTAATTCTAATGGACAGCTGGCTTATGAACCACTTAAGTTCTCAAAAGCCTTGTTCTCAAATCTCTAAATTTGTGAGGGTGGTTTGCATAATGAACCCCACTATATTTTAAAGTAGAAACCCCCAACTTTGTGAAATTCTCCTTCCACCAGAAGTGCCAATTTGAGATATAAATTGTTATGTAACCCCACACTGAAGGGTGGGCATGCGGTTACTTAACTAGCAGTATGAGAAATGAAGTGATGATGGTCCCCCACCCCGGTAGTCCAGAGTTGGATGAGTCATAAAGTCCCTGCTTTAGCCTAAAAACCCAACTGGATCACCCCAACCAAATGTAAGGCTCTCTTCTCAGACTGGGGCCCCAGGCAGTAACAGGCTTTGTGAATGAAATAACACATGGCTACCACTAAGTTCTCACTACGTAGGTACCTTCCATTAGATCACTGGCCACAGGCAACTTAAAAGAGTACCTAGCCCCAGAGCTCCTTATCAGAAAACTTACAGATCTTGGCTCTGTTTCATCCGGTGAAAGTCCTTCAGGATCCCCATCATATCTGCAAAGCTGCTGGCCTTGGACAGAGAGACGCAGTCATCCTCTTCAGACGAGCTGCAGGCAGCTTTGTGTTCTGGTTTGCAACATTCAGGGCTGGCAGAACAAAGCAGGGGGACTGATGGAAGCTCAGGGACCTCTACCTCGGTCTCCTCGGTGATGTCACTAATGACAAAGGAAGTTGTAGAGTGGAATGAGGATCCAAAACAAGGTAAGGGAGAAGAGACATTTGAACTTCCTGGAGATAAGAAATCTGGCGTTAATGAAGCCGAAGCTGAAAGAGAAAACAACAGGCGTGGATGGAGGTTGGGACTAAATCCAGCAGTAAAATCTTCTCCCCATTGCCTATCAGTTATTTCCCGGGCTGACACACTGGCATCCTGGCAGAGCCCAGGATGCCAGGATGATGCCCATAAAGCCAGCAGCGGGTCCTGTACTCCCCGCCCCCTCAGGATTGCAAAGAGATGTAGAGGTATTCCGCTCTTAGCAATGGTCTAGGAGGACAGAAAAACCCACCCCACCCAAGCTTTGGCTTCTGAAAGCCTCCATTCCTCCGTGGGCTAGAGGGCGGTAAGCTCCTGTCCAGACTAAAGCAACAATGTCCTTTTCTCTAACTGGGGTAGTGCTTCGGACTGCTGCTTTGAATGCTCCTATAGGTGACTGGAAGAAATATTCAAAAAAATAGAATGGCAATAGTTCTTTTAGTTTCCCAAACTAAAACTACAGCAATCTCTTGGACAACAACAAAATAACCAACGAATATAAATCAGAAATTTGTGCAATTCCACTATAAAACTGCCATATAAGGGAATTAAATACGTGAAGGCCTATTCCCACCCATTTTCAGTGGTTCTGCCTTAACTGCAGACAAAATTAAGAAATTAAGGTGGCGGGACAGAGGAAGATGGCAGGACAGGGGCAGTCTACGGTAGAAAGGATAAGGAAATGGAAAAGGGGCTTAAAGGGGACTCGGGTGGGGAATGCTTATTTCTCATATTGAAAAGGAAAGCCACGAGGGCTAATGGAATACATAATCTTAAAGACACTTAATAAAGGAGGAGGTTGGGTTTTGTGGCTTAGGGAGGGAATCAGCCTGGGACTATAGGCTACATGTAGATTTTGTTCCTAACCGAACTAGTCAACCCAAACCCAGAATGGCTGGTGGAAATAATCCAAGGAACGCTACAGGATAGCCAGGCTTCAGAGCAACCCCAAAACCTTGGGCCTGAATTACCAGGAACCATCATTTTCCTTGTCCCTATCCTGTGCATAAGCCAGAGGGAAAAGAACAGCCTGCTATACTCTGGCCCTGGCTCGGGATCCTACCTGCATCAGCTGCCACTATCTTCGCAATCTGGCTTCGCAGGTGGCTCAGCTCATCCTGAAGCTCTGTGGTGCGGCTTAGGGCTGGCAGGGCTGGTTTCTTCAAGGCCAGGAGCCTCTCTTCAGACCCACGCAGGTTGGGCACCGAGGCATTGCGCTGCATGACAATCAGAGGGCTGGGCTTCCACGTGTGCCTCAGGGGCCGCGTATCACTCCTGATCAGGGAAAGACAGGTATGTCACAAAGATGCTGCTGCATCCCTTCTACAACTCCTTAGCACAGCCAGGTTCTGCTCCCACTCTGAGCCCATAGTTCTACTTAATGCCTTCAGCCTTTCACATGCACACCCCCTGCTGCTTGCCACTTCCTCTGGGAAGTAGTTCTCCATTCCTCAGACCAGCTTCTGACTCAGCTACCTGACCCGGGCATATGTCTCCTCTTCATCGGCAGCAATCCAGGCGATGTCAGCCAGAGTAGGGACTGGGGGCACATCCCTCAGACAGAGGTCAGAGATGTTGGGCAGGGTCTACAGGGAAGCAGAATTCATCAACAAATGACATCACGATGAGCAACGACTGCAAAATATCTACAAAGGGCACCTAGGCCAGCACTGAGTGTCAGGAAGGCTTCTCAGCAGGGAGAAGGGGGTCCTGGCTGGAAACAGCATGAATAAGAGAGAGAGTTGGTGGGATTACAACTAGCTCGGCATGGCTGGAACAGAGGATGAGCAGGGATTGAGAGGGGTTGGAAAATGAATTAGGAGCTTTAATTCTAAGACTAGTACTGAGTTACTGGGAGGTCAGACGTTTCAAAAGGGGTGGGTGGGTGAAAAGATCAGTTACGAGGCTGCGATAGCCAAGAAAACGGTGACTTACAGCAAGGATGGGGCCTATTACAGCCCACAATCTAAAATACTATCTGGCCTTTAAAGAAACAGTTAATGACCACTGGTTAGAGCAAAGGGGTTTTCAGAGGCATTAGCCACAGTCCCTTTTATTAGACATGGCCGCTTCTAAGAGCATCTTTCCCTCTGGTTGTAAGAACATGTTATAGCCACAAGAAATCTCTGGCTAGCTCTTCCAACATCTTTGTAGTTAATTGGGATCTAAACTGTTATAGCAATGTTATTTTAATAAACTTGGCCATTTCAATATTTAGATTTAAATAAGATAATTACACAAAAGGAATCATAATAGGATTATTTAAGATAGTCCCTTAACCAAAATGAACCCCAAGGAACAGAGACTGAGTAATACTATGTTAAATGAAAAAGTAGGATTCAGTCATATATTTGCTATAATTACAAACAAACAACATGCATCTGGAAAAAGATGGAAAAGAACTTAATCAAAACATTAATAGTTGTCATGACTGATTACAAGCAATTTATTTTCCTTTTTTTTTACTATCCATAATTTAATATATTTTTTTAAAGATTTATTTATTTATACATACAAGCTGGGGTACAGGCCAGAGGCGTGGGGCGGCAAGACGGTTCACCAGAGACAGAGTGGGGAGCAAAACAGGCAGATCAGAAATACACTGCTGAGGGGAGCAGCGGGCGAGGCAGGAGAGGTCTGCCGCACCATGTGGGATTCTCCCGGGCTGGGCGTCGAACTCGCATCGCGAGCTGTTGACAGCTCCACAGCGCAGAGCTCAACCACTGCGCCACCAGGGAGGCCCCTAGTATTTTTATATGGGTAAATTTTAAAAAGAAAAATCAGCTAAAATTTCTTTAATAAAGGTGACTTGTTTATAATTATCCAGGGATAATTTCTCAAAATCACTTATACATGAATTATAGTCAGAAGGTCTTGTCACAGATTGGTGGATGGATCAGGAATTGATAGCTCTGGCGTTCAGATGGGGCGCTCGGGCCGCACAGGAATGAAGTGATACTCAAAGGCTTAGGACGGATTCCACTGACCCAGGAGCTATTTCTAAGATGGGCCATTTAGGGAAACCTCCATTTAGCTCTCCTGACTATCCAGTCTTCCTGCTACTGTCAATTGAATGAGTTAACACGTCTGAAGATGTACTATTACCAGCAATTCCTACTAACGCGTCTCAAACACTCCTGGTCTACGGG
The DNA here is from genome assembly GCA_004024925.1 of Scalopus aquaticus. Taxonomy (NCBI): domain Eukaryota; kingdom Metazoa; phylum Chordata; class Mammalia; order Eulipotyphla; family Talpidae; genus Scalopus; species Scalopus aquaticus. The sequence continues at coordinate 28,791 of PVIJ01004787.1, forward strand.
AGCCTCAGCCCTGGGCTGTCTACCCAGTAGCAGACTGGCCAAAGGACTGGCAATGTCACAGCCTCCACTGAGTCCTGCTCACTCCCACCTTCCCCGCCCCTGCTTTCCTTTAACACTTGAGGCCGCGGGGCCTCATCCTGCACAGGTCCTCTGGGCAGTGCTGGGTAACTGGCAGTGCGGGCCATGCCATCTTTAACTGACACCCGATACTCAGACCCAACCCCTTTGCAAATCAGCATCTGCTATACAAACTCAGTCCTTCATTTCTTTTTCTACCTGTGCCCCCATCTTTTCAGGCATATATCCTGTCTTCTCTGTGTAGGAGAAAGCGGAAGTAGCTCGTCTGGACTCCCCAAACATATCTTAAGTATCTAGCCTAGAACTGATAATTATTTTTAGAGGGAGGCAGCCGGGGCTAGTAAATGCTACTTAGCTTCCCACTGCAAGGTCTCAGAGACCAAGGTCAGACAAGAACCTACACTGCAGAGTAGGTGCTAAAGGCCCCCTACACAGAGATAAGACAAAGCAGTCTAGTCAAGGTGTGGTCAGACTTGGCCAGAGGTAGAGCATGGGGAGTAATATCCTTAGGGAAGCACTAAAAATAACTGGCTAAGTGACCGTGTCGCAGAGCTGGTGAGGAAAAGCAGAGTCCACTCGGTCTACTAGGCTCTGTTTGCTGCTCAAAGAGTAGCCAGGGTTGCAGGCAAACACCTCAGCAAAAACATGGCTATGGACCTCCCAGTGGCAGAGGGGTTAAAGTTTTAACGCCATCAAGCTATTGCCAACCACTGCAGCATGAATTCGATCCCCAGCCAGGGAGCAAACCTACATGGCGCAGCGGACCCCTCCTGTCTCATTCGCTGCTCCCCTCAGCAGTGGATTTCAGTAGATCCACCTGTTCTGCTCCCCACTCTACCTTTGGTAAATCCTCTCACACATACCCCCCACCTCTGGCCTACACCCCAGTTCTTGTATGCATAAACAAATCTAAAAACAAACAAACAAACACGGCTAGTCTGGATATCTGGTTCATCAAGGGCCTTTGGGCTACTCTGATAGCTGGATTGCTAGAGCCTGTTGAAATCTGAGTCACTTAGCAGAAGCATTGAAGATGCAAGATTGTTAATTTATGAACAAATTGGAAGTGTGATCACAGGCTTATCAGAAAGTTCTGTGACCAGGCTCCATATAAGCATTTACTATTTCTGGACAAAATGAAAAAGAGACTAGGAAAACAACTGCACCTTCCATATTCTGAGTCTCTACTCTTCCTTTCAGCACTCACCTCAAAGGACGCCCGGGGGCACGGCTTCAGCGGTAGGTTGGTCCCAATTCTTCTTACTACACTTCGAGCTGCCCCATGAGGCTTGTTTTGCCAGATTGGGATGGTCTAAAGCAGAGACAGGGACAGTTACAACCTCAGAGGCTACTGTCCAACTACTGGTCCCCATCCTTCCCCCTCAGGAGATCGAGTTCCTCAATCCCAAGAAAGAGTACCCTGTGGAAGTAAGTCGAGTCTCAATTATGAGTGCATTTTCTCCGTCAACAGCCTGCACTTTGACCGCCACCTCAGGGGACACCTGCTACCGCCAAGGCACAGTCAATCAGCGCGCGTCTCAGAACGTCAGCAGGTTCAGCACTGGCTCCCCCCCACGCCGGAATGCCTCTTACCACATTGGCTTCCATTCCCGACATTTCAACCAGCTCCTGCACTTGAAGGACAAGGCAGCCACACGGCAGCTCTGGGGGCTCGAGGCGGGAGGCGTGACTCCTTCATATCAGGCCATCTTAAGGAACATCAGACTTCTCCTCCTGTGAAACAACCCCCACAGTGGAACTCATTGGTGCTATACAGAGCCCTGCAAAGCCATGACTAACACCAAGATTTCTCTGTTGTTTCAAGAGTGGGAAAAGCAGCTCAAGAGGCTGCCCTCACCCAAATTGAGACCCTTTGGAGACCCTTAAAGGTTCTGTTCCAGGCTTGCTGTGTGAGCTTGGTGGACCCCGGGGGCCTTCCTGGAACTTCCTGGAAACGCCTAAGGATGTAAGTAGGATGCTTGATAATTAAAAACCACACAGGAAGGCCGAGTCATAGGTAGCGCCCAAGCCCAGGTTCCTACTTGGAGAGGAGACGTAGAAGCCCAGCGTGTGTGTAGTGCCAGCAAGGCACAGGCAGGTTCTCCATCGATTTGAGCAGATGGGGAAAGGAGAGTCCAGAGCCCTCGGTGGCTTTTTTCAGGCTTTAATGCTCTTTCTACACCAACTGTGGGACAAGCCCGCAGGCTGGCAAGGCTGGGAGGCCTCCTGGCCCCCCGCGAACCCCCACTATCTTTCTGAGCATTCTCTGGCGTGGCTGCCTCCTTTTGGAGCCAGGAGTGACCCCTCCCTCTTAGCCTCAGCCTCCAGGCTCAGGTGTGCACCCTTACTCATGCCCACACCATGCCCCCGGTGCCCACCATCAGGCATGAGTGCCTCACGGCCACACTCCCAAGCATCTACATTCGCACAGCCAAGGCCACAGGTGAGAGCCACGGCAGCCAGCCACATAAGAGCCTGAGCATCTTCACTGACCCTACAGTGAGCTACCCAGTCAGGCAGCTGAGCCTCTGCAAGGAGGAACAGCGAACAGCCAACTTTAGTCAATCTGCCCACTAGTACAGGGAAAAGAGCCAAAAGTTTTGATCCCGGCTCTGCCCTCTACTGGCTTTGTAGCCTTAGGCAAGTCACCTAACCTTTCTGAATGCTGGTTTCTCTAAAAAAGGTGTGAAGAGCTGCCACTTGAGGTTACTTTAAAGGTCAATCAGTGAAACGGGATTTTTAAAGTGCTTAATGCACTGTTAACACTTGACACAGACGGGTGGGGTTGCCCTGATTTATCACAGCTGGCCTGCAGTGGTGAGATCATCAGTCCTTGTTCATTAAACATGCTGGGCACTGCAGGGTCTACAGAAGCAAGTTAGCTACAATCTCAAAGAACCCACAACCTAGGGCCTCCCTGGTGGAGCAGCGGGTTAGACGCATCGCTGCGGAGCTGTTGGCAGCTGCTGCACGAGTTCGATGCCGGGCCGGGGAGAATCCCACATGGTGCGGCAGACCTCTCCTGCCTCGCCCGCTGCTCCCCTCAGCAGTGTATTTCTGATCTGCCTGTTCTGTTCCTCACTCTGTCTCTGACGAACCCTCTCACTGGCCTGACCCCAGCTTGTATGCATAAATAAATTAAAAAAAAAACAAAACGCAATCTAGAAAAGAGAGAGGGCCTACTAGCAGAGGCTGATATCACTGCCTGAGAGAAGCATGCTAGGGAGGTGGCCAAGTGAGTTCAGCCTACTGGCTCCGAGGTCCGATAGTGAGTCCATAGAGTAAGGGAAGAAAAAGAGCACCAGCACAGGCCCAGGGCAGGAAGGTGAGAGATCAGTAAAGAAGAGTCTAGTATAAGACTGCAAAGGTAGGCTGGGGCCAGTGGTCACAGGGCTGGGAACATGGGGTTCAGAAATCACTGGATAGCCATGAACAGACTCTGAACAGGGGGCGGGCATGACCGAGCAAAGTAGTTCTTTCTGGTAACCTGGAGGGTCTCCTATCTCTGGGAGAGGAGGTAGCACTGGCTTTACGACACACTGGGAAAGAAAGCTGGAGAAGAGGGGGGACTGGTCTGAGGTCACTCAGTGGTTATCCCAGTAGAACGCACCTGAAGTATGGCCCAGACCCTGCTGCCTCCTGAGCCTGCTAAGTGGCTCAAACCACTCAGCACAGTTCAAATCTTTTACTGAAGTTCCTCTGTACCAGGCGCTGTGCAGAATGCCAACTGCCACAAGTTACACATCAGTGCTTCCCTGGGTCACTTTAGTCACTTCCTCTCTGAATTTACCTCCAAAGACTCAACTGGGCCAAATCCTCAAGAGAGGGAGCCTTCTGGAACACACTGCTTATCATACTGTTCCATGTTTAGAACTCTCTACTGGCTTGCCTGAGTAAACAAGATCAAATCTCGACTCCTCAGAGGAGGCCCTGTACAATCAGGCCCAACCCGTCCTCTACCCCGTAGATCAAACCCACAAGGCCTGTCCAGCCTGGCCCCTGTACACCTCAAGGTCGGACCCCTGCGTTCCTCTTGCCTTCCAGCCACTTTCAGTCCCCAACCCACCCCTCTGCGCCCTTGTCCACACTATCTCCTCTGCTTGAGACCCAGCACCCTCACCAAGCTCAGTCTATTTTCTTCAGAGCGCAGCTCAAGCATCACCTCCTCTGACAGTCAGGTGCTCTACTGCTCACCCCCAGCACCCTGCCTTCCCCTCGGAGTCCTATCAGAGGTGGCCGTACTGTGCGGGTGGGCCGAGGGCGGCGGCCACTGTGGGCACACCGGTGCCTGCCCGCCAGAGGGAAAGCGCTTAAACAATTGTTCAATTAAGAAATGAATGAACGAGAACACCGACTTCGCCCCCCCCTTCCCCCAGGTGTCACGGGCGACGCTGCTGGGTACCCCCCTGCACTCCCAGGGCCCCTTTCGAAACTGTTGTCATGACCTGTTTACACGGCCTCCCGCCGGGGCGGAGGGCTCCGCAGCGCAGGGCCCGGGCCCATCACCCCGGGTGCGGGCGCCTCGCGGAGGCCGCCGCGCTCGGTGGAACTTTGCCGAGCGGACAGGACGGTCGGCCCGCGCGGCCCCGAGCAGCTGCGCCGAGGGGCGCCGCGGCGGAGACCTGGCCCGGGACACGCCTCCCCTCCCCCGCCGCGGCCCGCCGCGGCCGGGCCAAGGTCGGCCAAGTTCTTGACGCCGGCCCGGTCGGCCTTTGGACCCACAGGCCCGGGGATGGGCCCCAGACAGGGCGAAGAAGCTGCAGAGGCGCGGCCGAAACCAGAAGGCTCCGGGGCAGCTCTGTCACCCTTCGCTGGCGGACTCCAGCGAGCCGCTACCCCGCGAGGACTGTTTCCCCCGGCCGAACGGGGCGGCCAACGGCAGCTCCCGCGAGAACTGGCGCGGGACAGCAGCCGCGGGCTCCGCGCAGCGTCTGGCGCTGGGGCGCGTCTCCGCGCGCTTGGAGGCCGCACCTAACCTCCCGGACGGCAAGCGGACCTGTCTCACCTCAGACTCGGGCTCCGGGACTCACTCACCTCACCGCCCCTCCTACCGCCGCGGGCAGCCCAGCCCCCACGGACCTCACTTCCGCTCCCGCCCCCGGAAGCATTCCTCTGCCGCTGCGCGCCGGGGCACGCCCCCGCATGCCTGGGAAGGGCGCTCCGGGCCGGGGGCGTGGTCCCGGTGGATGGGCGGGGCCACGACCCGGGGAAGGAGCAGACACGCCCCTCGAGGCCACGCCCCTCAGGCGGGTTCACCGGGGAGACTGACTCTGCTTGGAGACCTCGCAGTCCTGCTGGCCCGCAGCCGCAGCGGCTCCCCCAGGCTTGCTGCTCTTCTTCGGCCGGGTTTGACGATCCGGAAACCGAGGGCTGATTGTGTCGATGCTCGTCGTGCAGTGCCCGCTGGACCCACTCTACTGCAGACCTCAGAATCCGCACCCTGGCGCCTCGCGCTTTCCTTGATCCCCCAGCACAGTTCACACTCCCAGCCAAGACCTGGGCAGCCTCTCTCCAGCAAGAATGGGTCTGTTTCTCCTCTGACTCCTTTCCTCCCGCACTTTATAGCTTCCTCTCATTTTAGCCTTCAGGCAACACACACACACACACAGCACATGATATATGAATTGGTCAGATGGGTGGATTATTGGGCAAGGCCCCAGAAGCATTGAGGGAGACCACATTCATTTCACATTCACCCTCTCTCTGGCTCAGCCCCTGGTCTCCATGGCATCCAAGCCTGGGTCTCATTCCTGCTTCTACCCTCAGGACGCAGCTGTGCCTGGCTCCCAGGCTGCAGGGTTTTGGTCTCAAAGCCTTCAAGTTAAAGCTGCTGGGGGCAGGCTGGCTTCCTGGGCGACAACCCACGCTGATGCACAGCCCCGCTCATTCAGAACTCCACGCTCTCGCTTTAAATATCCTGCTCTTGCCCTCATGAAATTGATCTTTTTTTAACCAGGAGCTCAGCGTTTTCATTTTGCACTGACTGGGGGAAATTATGTAGCTGGTCCTGGCCGGAGACCTCAGAGTTGGTCCAGCCTGATCTCACCGTATTTCCAAGCGATGAAGGTTGACTTCCAGGTCTAGCCCTCTTTCTGGGATGGCAAAGCACTGCTTTAATCATTCGCTTACACCTTCCTGGCAGAAACGGCTTTGGAGGCCGCTCTAGCTTTCATCTCTGGGTGTGGCCGACAGATGCTGTCTTAGTGCCCAGCCAGTGCCCCTTTGCTTTGCCAGTGTATCCATCCTCGGCCGCTGTTGGCTACTCACAGCTATCCCCTTCTCCTGAAAATTGCTCTTGCAGGAGGGAGAATGGAGTGCCCAACTTGGGAAGCACTCCACCACCCCACACCCCCAAGGCAAGTACTGAGTCAGGGCACCAGAGGCCAGTTCAGCTCAGCTGGGGCGTGGTCTATGCCCCAGGGTCCTTCCCCTGGGTCCAGGCCAGGACTAGGCTTTGAGACTGTATCCCTGCCCAGTATTTCCCCTTTCAGTTCTGCCTCAGCTCTTGCACAGGTTTCTCTGAAGTGGCTGCCTTGGAAAATGCCCTCATGCCTATCTCGGGCTCTGCTGTTAAGGCAACGGATTTACCTTCAAAAAATCTTTCTCAACACAGAGCACCAGGTTTTCTCCTCCCTTCTATAAACAGTAACTTTGACTGGTCTATCACACCGTTACCTTAAGCAAGTCACTGGAGCCCTCTAGGGATGGATTAGTCCCCAAAGGCGTCTAGCCGCACTACCGTGACCACTGGCCAGGCCCACCCCAGCAGTCAGGCCAAGGAGGACACCACTGAACACCACCGCACCCAAAGCCAAGGCACTGAGAACCACCCTCATTGCTCCAGTTTTATTATAGAGCATGTTGGGGATGGGAGGAAAGTGGCAATGGGGTGACAAGGAGACAGCTGGAGGCACAGTGGGGGTCAGCAGAGGTGTTGGAGGATGCAGAAACCCCCACACAACCAGTGGCGTCCACAGGGCCAAGGTTGCCCAAGTGAGGCCAGCTTTCCTGGTCCAGCACAGAAGGGCCTGCTGGGCAGGGAGACCATTGTTTGGGTGCTACTGCTCCCCACCCCTTAGCACCTGGAAGCAGGCAATAGGCTTAGAAGCCCTTCCCCCGTGAGGGGTGGGCAGTGCAGCTGAGCTGGCTGGCTCCTGCCTCACCTGACCTGAAGGTTGGAGGGGGATGGAGACATTCTGGCTTGAAGGTTTTTCACCTCAGTGGAAACAGGCCAGGGAAAAGGGTTGGGGTGCAGTGCAAAATCAAACACTTCAAAGGCAAGATGCAGGCTGAGCCTCGTGCTGGCACTGAGTGACCGAGGGCGTCACTTCACTTCCCTGAGGCTCAGCTTCTTCATTTGCAAAATGGGAACAGTTCCCATCCAGCTCACAGGTTGGTTGTGAGGATTATATGAGATGAGTCATTTTTATGAAGGGCCTTGATGGCCAGGCTCTGGGTAACTGGCTCCTGTTGCTGTACCTGACATGGACTGAGAATAAGTCCCGCGGCAGGCAGGGCCCCAGCATAGGACACCGGGAATGTGAGGATCTTCCTGCCTTCCTCCCTTTTCTAGTTCAAGAGTGAGCTTGGGGGGGGGGGGTGTCTCAGGGAGCGTGGGGCAGGAGGGCAGGCCTGGCCTCAAGACTGTAACGAAAGCCTGAGAGCCCTTGTGGGCTTGAGTGGAGGAAAGGACAGAATGGAGGAGCTATTGCTCCAAGGACTTTTAAAAAAGCTGGAAGAGAAAAAAGAGAGGACTATTTCTCCCCCAGGTGCAGCTGCAAAGACATCAAGCTAGACCCATCTAGGATTTCGGATCCAGCCATCATGGGGCAGCTGCTGGGGGAAGCCAATCCCCCCTTATTTCTCCTCAGCACTGGGATTATCAAAAATACCTACAAACTGTGAGAAAGTTCACATAAAAACACTTTTTCTGCATATATAAAAAAGAGACTGACCATGGGCCATGGCCTAGGACGTGAACCAAGGCCCCAGGGCGGCACCCAGAGGTGGGCAGGCTGGTCTGGCCTGCCCGGGCGGTCAGGGTGGTGCTGGATCTGGAGGCTCGATCTTGGGCAGGGCTACGCTCCTGTGGTGCTGACGGCGACGGCAGGTGTTATGGGGGCCTGGACCCAGCAGTCCTGCCGGGGTAGGCGGTGGGTGCCGGGCCTCGGGCCTCAGGGCTCACTCACTGGAGTGCGCGAAGGGCAGAAGCCAACTATACGATCCAGCTCCCAGCAGCTGGCCTCCAGCGGTCCCGAGACAGATTCTGGGTCCTGTCGTTGGGTCAGGCTGAGTGTTCTGGGGAGCCCCTGGGGGAGCAGTACAATCTCCTGAAGGAGGGTTCTGCCCAGCCCCTCCAGAAGGCTGCCCTCAGCTGAGGCGGACCTGGCTGGGGACACCAGTGCAGCAGGGCAGGCAGGCCTGTGGCCAGGAAGAAGGCTCCAGATAAACAGGAGTGTTTTGCTGGCAGCCCCCACCCCTGCCCCGTGACCTGAACCCTGCACCAAGGCAGGGATTCTTGATGTTCCCTTCGGGAGGTGTGGTAAGGAGAGGGGTGTCCGTGACTTCCTGGTGCCCTTTCTCTGCTGTTCATCCCAGAAGGACCTCGACTATGTGCCTGAGTGGGTGAGGTCCAGGGAGGTGACCCAGGCCCTGCTTTGGGGGTTCTAGGTAGCCCCCGAAGCCAGGTGGGTAGTAAAGGGTGGATGGTGGCAGCCGGTGCCAGAGACCCCCCCACCTGTCGGCACAGGCAGGTCCTGGCTGTCCCCCAGGGCCTGGCTAGGACGGCATGTGGAGCTGGCCTCAGAACCCACAGCCAGCCTGGGGTGGGGGTGGGGGTCTGAAGTTTGATGTGTGAGGACTCTGGCTCTGGGGTGAAGGCCCAGCCTGCCAGCTCCCTACCACCTGGCTCGTCGCTGCAGGACACTAGGGCTGGAGGAGGGGTAGACCACGCTGAAGACCCTCCTTGAGAAATTGCAGGTAGGTGGCTGTGGACGGGTCTTCAAAGGTGGACGAGAAGCTGAAGACGTTGTTCTCAACGTCTTCGGGCTTCATGGAGGTGATGTCCAAGAAGTAGTTGGCGTTGAGGTGGTGGACCTGGGAGGAGGGTTCGGTGAGGGAAAGTGGGGCTCACTCGGCTCCTCTGCTCCCAACCGCTCACGCACTCCTGGGAGATGGGCCGAAGCAGGTGCGGCAGCCAGGCCGGGCCCTCTCCGGCCTCTGCTCACACAGGGCCCCCTGACATAAGCTTCTCCATGCCTCATGCCCCTGAACCTCGCTTTACTCTCGCCCCACCGACCCTTCTGTCAAAATGCCCGTGTACCCGATGAGCCTTTGCTCCAACCAGGGCGCTCCTGCAGGGCAGGTCCCCAGGAAATGAGCAAGCAAATCGGTGAGTGGGGAGACCACATGCCAGACTCAGTGCCTCCCCTGCCCCCAGCAGAGTCCTCTCTGCCCAGCGTGGTAACCTGGGGTCCGGCTGGCCTTGTCACCCCATGGTGGGAGCCAGTGGAGGTGTGCGAGTTGGCTGGCTCTCCCCCAGGCTTTCTTCCCTGGCTGGTGCCTTCATCCTTGGCCCCAGCCCTCCCTCACCCCTCTTTTGGGCCAGCCCCATTTCCTGCGCTGCTCCCTACCAAGAGCCTGGGGAAGCTGCCCACCCTCCTACAGCCCAAGTCCCATAGAATCAGCCACCCCTTGGGACTTAAAGGGCGAGGAGCAGTTTCGATCAAAAGAGCAGGAGATGCTGGGGGCCCAGGCAGCCTGCTGCAGAGCTGGCCGCACATCTTAGCGGTGAGCCTTTGAGCCCAAGTTTGTGATCACCCATCCCCCAAAGCAGCGCTGAGAGTCCACCGAGAACCCATGTGTGCAGGACTTGTCAGGGCCTTAGGGCGGGTCCGGAAACCTGGCTCAGCATGGGGCTCAGCCTCTCTGTCACAAGGCCACTCCCCTGCCATCCCAGGCCTGGCCACAATATCCGAGGGGCGCCTTCCCTTCCAGGCCATGTTCCTGTCCGCTCTGCTGCTAGACTGTGCCCCTGCTGCCTGGTTGCCACGAGAAGTCCAATTCTCATGGGGGCATCCGGCACCTGCACAAGGCAGGGTCCCGCTTGAGAGATGGATAGTGGAGGCTCAGCTTGGCCAAGAGCAGCCAGAAAAGGTAGGGCCAGGCCCGCAGCCTGATGGGGGCGCAGCCCGTGCCGCCTGCTCCTCTGCCGGGCCCAGCAGGGGGCTCTGTAGCAGGGGGCTGCGTACCACGGTGCCGTTGGGCAGGCAGATCATCATCTCCACAGGGAAGCTGTACTTCTCCAGGTGCAGGCTGGCCAGCTCCCGGTGGGCTGCGTTCTCCTGGTTGTTCTGTGGGGACAGAACACTCCTGCTGCTCTGGTCCCCAGCATCGCCCTGGGGCACCTACGGGGATTGTTCCCACCCACCCGCTGCGCACCTGCAGGTCTTCGAGCTCCTTCACCAGGGACCAGCTGCTAATGAAGCTCTCATTGAGGAGGGTGAGGATGGGCGAACTTTCCAGGACTGTCTCCCGGAGAGTTCGCCCTGAACCTGTGCAGGGAGAGGCAAGACCAGAAGAGTGAGGCGCCCCCACATGTCTCCCTGGGTCTCAATCCACAGTAAACATCAGGGACCGCAGAAAGGTCTGTGCGCCCAGCTGAGTGCCAGACCCCAAAGCCACCAGAGCAGGTGCGAACAAATGGCAGCTGCAACTAGCGCCAAGAACACGGCGGCATCCGGGCTAAGCCTGGACTGCGGGGTCTACCTGGCTCGGGCTTGCAGACGGTGACAGTTTCTTACATCCACCACGCTCCAGGGCCTCTGCACAGATTGCCTCTCTGGAACATTCTTCCTCTTAACAAACTCCTCCTCATCCTTTAAAGTCTCAGCTTATGTGTTACTCTTTCTCAAAAGCCTTCTGGACCCCCAGTCACACACTCACGCCCCTCTGGCCTGCGCCTCGTGTAACACTCCACACTTGCACTTACTCACTCACACTTGTACTTTTGCACACACTGTGCACCCCCAGAAGATAGGAACCTCTCTGACTTCCTGATCGCAGCATGCTGCATGCAGCCCACGCTTGGCAGGATGTTTGTTGACTGACTAGGTGAGGACAGGGGCACTGTTTAACTCTTCTTTGGATTTGCTGCTGGGCACCCAGAGAACAGCCCCAGCTGGTCTGCAGTGAATTTTCTGAATAAGTGAACATAAGCCCAGCTTCGAGCTCTATTTTCTCTCACTCGTGTGCAACACTTTACAGAGCACGAGGCACTTTCACATCCATTTTTACAATCCAGGTGGTAAGGTGTTACCCCTCCTTGACTGTTGAGAAAACTGGCCTGGGGGTCACTTGGCTGAGGTCTCTTGCTGAAAGGGGCTGAGCGGGGCTCCTGCTGTGTCCAGCAGCTTCTTCTGTGCTCAGCGCCTGTGCCCTCACCCCGGCCCTGCCAGAGCCCCCTGCACCCCACAAGGTGTGAAGTCTCCCCCATTCTCCCCAGGGACCGACAGGTCTCCCTCACCTCAGCACGACTGGTCGTCCAGGGCCCCCCACAGCAGGATCGAGTGCACCAGCTTGTTCTTGGCCTTGGCTTGGTCAAAGGCCTCAGTAAACGGCAGGTATGTGACCTGGGCCGAGCCGAGACAGACAGAAGCTGCTGGACACAGCCAGAGTGGGGTTCCGGTGCTGAGTACGTGTGCGTGTGCATGCGGTGTAGTGCATGTGAGTGCGGAGCAAGTGTACCGGTGTGTGCACGCATGTCGTGTGTGCACGTGCAACTGCATGTGTCTGCATGGGGGGCATGTATGCGCAGCATGATGCACATGGGCGTTCCATGTATGTGGCTGTAATGTGCACACACAGTGTGCACGTTTGTAGCATGCTCGCACATGTGCAGTGTGTTTACAGTGCATTGTGTAACTATGTAGTGTGTGCATGCACGGAAAGTGTGTGTGTGCACACATGTGTGGAGGGGTTGCAGGCTGGGCCTTGTAGGGAAGCAGCCCCAGCAGCAAGCGCCACGCAGGCCCAGCGTCCCCGAGCCACCTGCCCCACACCACAGGGCCCGGCCTTGGCCCCCAGCCCGGCCCGGCCTCACCTTCTTGAAAGGGTACATGGCCACCTCCAGGTGCCGGGCAGCCTCCTCCCAGCTCAGCGCCTGCTGCCACTCGATCTCTTCAAACACGAACTGGAGGGGCTCCCCCGAGGGCAGGCGGCTGGTGATCGTGTTGCCATCCTCGCCCAGGATCACAGCGGGCATGGAGGGGCCCGTGGCCTGCAGCTCCATCTGGGCCAGCAAGGTCGGCGAGGGCCGGCACCAGTGAGGGAGGTCTCAGAGAGGGCCGAGACCCCCGGGGGCCTGAGAAGGCCTCAGAGACTCCCGTCCGTGCGGGGCGGGGGTAGGAGCCCGGGGAGGGGGCAGGGCATCGTCGAGGCCGTGCAGCGAGTCCAGGACAGACCCAGCGTCGGGACCCAGTCCTTCTGCTGCACGACCTTGAGGCCCACGGCAGGGGCTGAGCAGGGTGTGCGGGAGCAGGGACCGTCCCAGGATCCTGCTCTGGACACAGCTGGGCTCAGCCTGCCAGGTGCTGCCTTCGCCCGGGGTGCCGTGAGCTCCCAGCCAGCAGGCCTCACCCCGCAGCCAGGCTGAGAACACACAGCGGGCCTGCAGCTAAGCCCCTCCTTCCTGCGGGCACCCGTGTGCTAGCTCACCTGGGGCACGTAGCCGATGTCCACCTCCATGCTGCTGCTCTCGCTGGCTCCGTACAGCCACTCCATGTCCACGTTCAGAGACCTGGACAGGTGAGAGGGCGGCCCGGACACCACCACCGTCAAGGCCCATGAGCCACGTGTTGGGCTTTCTCTGAAAGGGCACAACTGACCCCATTAGGTGTAGCAAGGCGGACACCAGGTCTCCGAGCTGCTGGTTTCAGAACCCTCGTCTCCCCAGGCCGCTACTTCCTGAGGCGCTGCAGCCACCCCCCTGTCCGCTGGCCCAGCCCTGTGCGTCTGTCTCGCTCACTGCGCACCCCCACCGTGGCAGAGGCAGAGGTGGTTGAGCGCACACTCTGCCCCCTCCGAGAAGGCAGCGTGGCCCCATCAGGTGCACCTGCAGATCCGCCACACGGGGGCGCCCCGGGACTGACACCCAACCAGGTGAAGCAGGGAGGGGTGAGCTGGTGTCCTCAGAGGGGGTCAGCAGTCCCTGCGGCCTGGTCCTGGGGCTGGTCATCTCCGGTATCATCTAGTCCAGGACCCCCACCCTCATCCCCAGGAGGAGGCAGGGTGCCCCGGCTGGGCATGTGGAGCACTGGCTTGCTTGCTGCGGAGAGGGAGGAGGGGGAGTGCAGTCCTTCCTCGGTTTCCCAGTGGCGCTAGGTGCTCCCTCTCTCCCAGACAAAGCTTCACCTGCTTCTGGGCAACCTTCTCCTCACGCCATCCGCTCCGCCCTGCCCAGGAGCCAGTCTCCCACCCAGCAGATGAGGAAACTGAGGCCCCAAGAGGTCCAGGGCCACGCAGCCCCTGGCACCACAGCTGAGACCTAACTGGACCTCCTGGTTCCCAGCCCAGGTCCTGTCCTTCAGCCTCGGGACCCACTGAAGGGCCACCTGCTATCAGGGAGGACTCTCCTAAGACCCGAGGCCCAGCCCTTGGTGCAGCCTGCACAAGGGTGGGCGGCTGATGCAGAGCTGTGCCCACCTCGGCTTCACAGTGCCCAGGAGCGCTGCCTGCAGGGCTTCGCATGTGCTGTCCACCTGCCTGGCCGAGGCCCCTCACCCCAGATCTCAGCCTAGTTAGTCCTTCCTCGGGGAGGTCTCCCTGGGCTCCGACAGGCCAGGGCCTGCCCACCCGCTATCCCCCGGGCCTCAGCTGTGGCTGAGGGTCTGTGGGAGGGCAGCAGTATGGGGGCAGGGAGACTGCAGCTTCAGGGCCTGCTGCCTGCTGCGCTGGGTCCCAGGCAGGGAGTTGGCAGCCCAGGCCTGCACTGCACTCGGGATAATTCTGTCAGGCCATGGAATGACTCCCCCCAACAGCCTTCCCCTCCCCCCACAGCCTACTTCAAGCTGCCTCCTCCTGGGTCAGTTCTGGCCCCTCCTACATTGGCAAAGGCAGGGGCAGAGACTGCGTCAGACCTGGGCGGAAGAGGCAAATTGCAGTAGGGTTCAGGCTGGGCTGGACCAAGGCTCCCACCTGTGGTTGGGCACGAAGAGTCGGAAGTCACGAACATGGGTGGCATCTTTGGAGAGGATGATGTGACCCGTGAACTGGCCAGGCGAGAACCAGAAGGGGAAGTTGGGGGGCTCACTGAGCTGGAACTCCGCATGGATCCTGCAGGGAAGGGTCTGTCAGGGAGCAGGCTCCTCTGACCAGAGCCCCCAGAGCTTGGGAACCCTTGGCTAGACTTGTGGGGGCTGGGGGCCGGAAGGGAGGAAGGGATGTGTGGGCAGGGAGAAGGTCTGAGGCCCTCCAGGTGCCGCCTGCCCCTCAGGCCCTCCTCTGGATCCTTGGCTGACAGCCTGGAGGGGGTGTGACTGGTGTCACAGCTCTTACACACCCCTCTGGGCAGATGACAGTCCCGGCCACCAGCCCCACGCTGAGCACGTCCCACGCCTTTCCTCTTCGTCCTAGGAAGTCACCACCACCCGACCCGCTGGTGAGGAAACAGGCTTGGAGAGCCAAAGCTGCTTGCCCCAGGTCCAGGGGGGTAGGTGGGGACCCAGGCCCTGCCCTCCACGCTGCGGAGTCCCAGCCCAGCGTGAGGCTCACCGGAACATCACGGTGTAGTAGAAGTCGCTGATGGCGGTCAGGCAGGCGACGGCCCCCTGAGGGGCGAAGCGCGTCTTCACAAAGGGCCGTGGGTGGAACATACTCAGGAGCCGGTGGATGATGACCTGGGGAAGGAAGTGGGGCCCCAGGCTGCTGCACCCCCTCATGAGTGTCACCCTGCCTGCAGGCCCAGGCGCCCAGGCGGGGGTGGGCCCCGAGGGAGGCAGGAGCAGGTGGGCAGGCCTGGCGCTCTGGGTCCAGGTGCAGCCGGGAGGCCCGGGCTGCCTCACCTCCTTGCCCTTGGGCGGCGGTGGGTAGAAGCGGTTATTGGACAGGTAGCCAGTGAAGATGCTGAGCTCGCTGGGGATGATCCACCAGGGCTGGCCCAGCTCCACCTGGCCTCGAGGAGGAAGGAAGGGCCGGAAGTGGCGGGCGGCAAACACTGCGCTTGGCGAGGCTGCGGCTTTCCAGTTGAGGAGGCCGGAGAGGGACAGTTGGGAGACCTGGAGCAGGGGAAAGTTGAGGTTCTGGGCACACAGACCATGAATTTGGGGTCCCCGGTCGCCTGGGTAGAAGCCTCCAGCCCAGAGCCAGTCCACAAGCCAAGGGGCAGAAGGCTGGGGAGGCCCCTGCCCAGGTGCTGGCCAGGCCTGGTACTGTCCTGCCAGAGCCGAAGCTCATCTCCCCTTCCCTGGACCCTGCCGAGGGGCAGTGCCATACCGGGAACCCTTGGGGAGAGGGCAGGAAGGGAGGAAGGGATGTGTGAGGGCAGGGAGAAAGAAGGTCCCGGAACCTCTGGTTGTTGCCTGCCCTGTGGGCCCTTCTCAGGAACCTTGGCCGACAGCCTCGAGGGGGCTGACCTGGAGACGCAGCCTCCAGCCCCTCCCTGAGCTCTGCGCTGGATGTTCCCTCAACTTCATCCAAACACACCTCATTT
This sequence comes from Scalopus aquaticus, assembly GCA_004024925.1. Taxonomy (NCBI): domain Eukaryota; kingdom Metazoa; phylum Chordata; class Mammalia; order Eulipotyphla; family Talpidae; genus Scalopus; species Scalopus aquaticus. Next base: position 44,575 of record PVIJ01004787.1, read on the forward strand.
TCTCACCAGCCCAGCGGCCCTTCTCCAGTCCCCATGGGGCCATCGCCCGACACGCACCCATCACCAACCTGACGCCTGCGTCCACCCCCTCCCCACCAAGGGTGGCCACACCGCCTTCTTCCTTCGCAGGCACCCTCAGGGCTGCCTTCCTCCTGCCCCACTGCTGCCCACCCCAGAGCTGGCCTTCCCTCCCAGTTCTCCCTGGCTGTCGGTCTGGAGCAGAGTGGAAAGGGAATGCCGCCATTTCACAATCTGCTATGCTGCTTTGCTGCTGCAGGCCCAGGGCCCTTGTGCGCTGATGTTTTCTCTTCCAGCCCTGCTGACAGGAAGGAAGCCCCTGCCTGGGTCCCCTGTGCCCCAGTCCAGCCACACCTGCCACCGGTCCTCCTCAGACTGGCCGGCTCTCCCCCCATCTCTGTGCACGACCTGTCAGCTGAGACATAAGACCGAGTATGGGCCGGGCAAGGTGAAGAGTTGTTTCTGGGTGAGGGGCCAGCAGACGAGAAGGTTCACGGCGGGGAGGAACCCGGAGTGGATGGCATGGAGAAAGCCAGGAGGAGAGGGTGGGAAGGCAGCCGGGCTAGGGGCCTGGGTGGGCTCGAGACCTTGCCACTGGGCCTCAGGTGGGGCCCTCGACACCCCAATGCGCCTGCCAGAGGCCGTGCCTCAGGTCTGGTTCAGAGTTCACCAGGGAACCTGGCAGGCGCCAGGGTGCCCAGGGGCCTGGGATGCACAGGTGTGTGAGTCACCGGCCTTGCTCTCAAGAAACTCGAAGCCTGAGGGGGAAAGACTGACTGGTACAAGGCCAGAGGACAGAGGGTGGTAATAAGGCAGTGGCATCAACTCGTCTCCTGTGCACTTCCAGCCAGGTCCTCCCTCCCCCGCCACCACCTGGAGCCCCTTCACCCACAGTCGCTGTGAGATGTCACCCCCTCCAGGAAGCCCTCCCAGATCTCCATCTGGGTTAGAGACTCACACTTATCTTCCTGCCTCCCACACCAGACTGTGCGAGGGGCGTCAGGACAGGGTCGCCCCCGCCCCTGGGCCCTCAGGGCCGGCATGTTGAGTTCCCAGGGCGGCTGAGGGAGGAAGATGAAGAGCACAGCTGCTCCTCGTGTCCGTGGCCCTGCAGGTGGGGGCCCTGCCTTCTCTACCCCGACTCACCCCAAGGAACCCGTTTTTGCTCTTGGTCATGGACTCCAGGAGCAGAGGCTGGAATCGGGCTTCCACGGTGAGCGTCTCCTCGCTGGGGTCAGGGGGCAGCTCCTCCTCCTCCTCGTAGCTGCCCACAGGCGTGGACCCTGTGGGACCAAAGGCGGAGAGGGGCCTGCCTCAGGCCTCACTGCGTTCAGGATGTCCACGCTGGCCTGTGATCAGGGGCCAGCCTGGCGGGGGGTAAGAGTTAAGCACCAACGAGGCCCCAACACATGCCACATTTAGCATCACAGCAGTCCTGTGAGGCAGATAATACCATTACCACCGACGCCATTCTACAAGGGAGAAAGTGGAGGCTCAGAGAGGTGAAGTCATTTCCCCAAGGTCACACAGCTGGGTAGCAGGGCAGTCAGGCTTCGAACCCAGGCTTGTTTGGCTCTAAACCCACGCTCCTCATCTGGGGGAGTTAAGATCTTTGTCTTAGTCCCCTTAAAGGCTCGGATGACCTGGGCTCACACCACAGCCCCACCCTCACCAGCTGTGGGATGGCAGCTTGTTCTGTGGGTTAAATGAGATCATCCTGGCTAGCACCAGGCCTAGTAGAGAGCGCCCCATAATCAACTTCAGCTGCCTTCCTGTGACCAGAGAGGGAGCCCCGGAGCTGGGGCTCAAACCTGATCCTTCTGACTGCGCGCTTTCTCCAGGCCAGGCTGGCTGCAGGCAGGCCCTTCTCACCGTCTCCTGCCCTCTGCTCTCCAAACTGGGCCCAGGTGGGCTCTGGGCAGGCGGCTGTCTCTGCCAGCACCAGGGACAGGACCACATCCGGGGCTTAGAGAGGAGAGAGCAGGGTGAGCCACTACCTGCCCTGCCGGATGGAGCTCGGCGCCATTTCCTGGACAACTGGGGAAAAATCACTCGGCCTCTCAGTTTTCCTGCATGAGAAGTCGAGACCATGCCAACACGCATATCCCTGTCACGGGTGGGGGTGGAGGGCCTTGTGAAAAACAAACGTGGAACCCAGAAGCATCTGTCATAGGAGTCAAAGCAGTGGACAAAAGCAAGACCCCGCTGGGTCAGGAGTGAGAGGGTCGCTTCTCCCTGATTTTCTGGGTGACCCTGCTTCCCCATCTGTCCGAGGAGGGCTGGACCAGCAGTGGCTGAACACTCTCTCCATCTCTTCCTGCTCAGGTATCTGCTGACACCATAATCTGGCCAGTGTGGAGGGCGCCATTGAGAAGGTTGAAGGAAAAAGTGAAGCCAATTCCCAGAGGGGTGACTAATAATGGAATAGAGGGGGCGGGTCTATCACGTCTGCTTTCCTCACTCTGGCATTTATTTATGGACGGATGCATTTGTGGACGGATGGACAGACGGAATAGGTGTGCTGAAAGGAGGTCTTAAAAGAGGTCATCAGAGGTGTCCAGGAGGCCCTTTAAAACACAGGCGCAGGAACCCATGTTCCCAGCTCAGAATCCCAAGGGGCAGATCAGGAAGTGGCCCTTTCAATTCGCACTCCCCAGGGACCCTGGTGCAAAGCCCGGTTCTGAAGAGTCACTGTCACTTCTGCATTTGTAAGTCAGTGCTTCAATCCAGGAAGCTCAGAGGAGCCCTCACAGGAGGGCTTGGGAGTGCGAGGTTTATTAGTCTGCTTGCTTATCCGGTTTACTGTTATCTCAGATAATTACTACTAACAATGCCCACCACTATATCATGCACAGTATATACGTACATATTACACATAATTACAGTATAGATTACTTTATAGCCTTTTAGTTTTTTCATAAAAAGTTTTATTCCCTGACTTATAAGTAATGTTTGCTCATTAGAGACAATTCATACAAACCTTTAAATTAGACACGCTCATAACTGTACCAACGAGAGACTGTCTGCCCTCCACTTCGTGTTTTTTGGTTTTGATTCGTGTTTTGTTCTAAAATTGTGCACTCACAGTGGCCTAGAAGGTGATGGAGGGAGAGATTACTTTCCCCTGATGGAGAAAAAGATTTATGTGAAAAAAAAAATAGTAGTGTCCCTAAGCTTGGGTGACATGTCATTATGAGGGAAGTCTCGCTCTCTGGTCATAAAGGAGCAGGGAGGGGCTCTGGGAGAGCGTGCAGGATGAGAGGCAGAGCAAACCTCCGGTGACCTGTTTACCAGCCCATCTGTTTTCAACACAGAACGGACCAGCGCCGAGAGACACTGCCGTAGCTCACTGCAGCAAATTAGCATTTTTCATCTAACGCTCCTCTCTGGCAGTGACCACAGGTCATCAGGCCAGCGAGGGGCTGACCCTCACGTACCTCAGGAGACACGGAGAGCCCGTGGCAGTGCCCGGCTGCACCCCCGGGGAGCAGGGGCAGCACCTCCTCACCTTTCCCATCTATTGACCTACTTATGCTGGGCAATTTGGGGAACTACTAGGTGCCCAAGAGCGTAAGTTCAAGAAATGTCACAGGAAGTTGGAGGGAAATGGGTACAGGGTTGCCGTGAGGGTCGTGAGAGAAGCGTGTCATCCATCAGAATGTTTTAGCTCCTCACCTTTACCAAAGAACAAAAAAGAAAGAAAGAAAAGGAAAATAATCACTGACTAAAAATGGCAAAAAAAAAAAAAGCAAGAATGTGCAGGGATCTGACAGCACCTAAGCAGAGAGCGCGCTTAGTCTAACAGTAATAGCGCCTGTCCATCGACTGTCCGCTGCACAGGGGTCACTCTGCATCCTGGGACCCGGGTTCTAGTCCTGGCTCTGCACCTTGTGCACTGGACACGCTGGGGACGCTTTCTGTGCCTCAGTCTCCCCAGCTATAAACACGAGGACCATGACAGTGTCCATCTCACAGAGCACTGTGGAGATTAAACACAGTCCACAGGAGAGGCCAAAAATGATGTCTGGCTCTGAGGAAGACATCAGGGCACGTGAACAAGTACCATGCTCCGAAAACAGGCCGGCACGGACGCACGCGCACGCGCACTCACTCACGCAGCGCCTCCAAACCGCCAGCTAGGAAGTGACAGAGCCTGGATACCCTCTACTCTAGGTGGCTCTCCTAGTGCAGACTTAGAGGCCAGGAGGCTGTGGGTGGTGCCTTGGGCTGCCTTCTTCCCAATCCTTCCTCCCGTACCTGTCAGCTTCTCAGCGATGGGCTTGAACTCCTCCGGGCTGATGTACATGTCCCGGTCAGCATCCAAGGAGGAGAAGAGAAAGAGGCCTTCAGTCCCCAGGGCCTTCCGAGCTGACTCCTGCGTGGGAGGGAGGGGCTGGGCTGTGTGGGTACCCCAAACAGGCGGAGAGGCATCTCTCCAAGTTCTCTCAGCACCACCCAGTCTGTCTGTCCAAATGTCAACCGTCATCCCGAGTCTCAGTTCCCCTTCCGTCCTGCCAGGCCCCTGCTTCACTCTGAGCCCCTTCCCGCCTCTGTCCCCTTTCCCCCAGTCCCAGTCCCCTTCTATCTGACCCATGCCGGTTTTGCCCTCTCTTCTACTCACTGTCTTCTCCTGTCTCGCCCCCACTGTCCCAGAGGTACCCAGTCCCCCTGCCAGCTCTTCTCTTGGTCTCTATGCCTTTGTCTGTGGTCCACTGCCAAGTCACCCCTGGGCTGGCTGCCTGGCGCTGGGCCAGTCCCTGCATCTTGTCCCCTGGATCTGTCCAAATCGCCCGAGCCCTGGTTCCCGGTTCCCCCTGGCTTCCATACAGTCTTCCCAGGCCCACGGAGCCCCGCCGGTCCAGTCCTCTGCCAGGCCTAAGTGCCATCTGCGCCCCCTTCCCGCAACTCCCATTCCCGCTCAGGGGTCCCCTCCGAGCTACAGGGACTCTGCGGAGCGGATGCACGGCCCTTCCCTCCCCCGCCGCGACCCCGCCCGCCCCCAGGACCCCGGGCCCAGGCGTCCAGCCCCTCTGCGCCCCGGCCGCGCGCGCTCGGGCCCACCCGCGTCTCCGGGCGGTGGTCGCGCGCTTCCCTGGAGGGCGGACCTGCAGTGCGGCCTCCTGGGCCTCGGCGTGGCGGGCGTAGGCCCGGGCGGCAGCGGCGGCGGCTGCGGCCAGCAGGGCCCCGAGCAGTGCCAGGGCGCGGGCGCGGCGCGGCGAGGGCGCGGGCGGCGCGGCGGGGCCGGGTCTGGGCGGCCTGCGCTCGCCCGCCGGGGCCGGGTCCATGGCGGCGGCTCGCGGCGGCTCCGGGGCGGCCCGGGACGCGGACGAGCGGGCGGTGCCGGCGGGCGGGCGGGGCGGGGCGGGAGGCGGGCCCGGAGGTCGGCACGGGCCGGTCGGGGGCGGCCTCTGGGCTTGGGGGACAGCGGCTGTCTGGCTGGGTCGCAGGCACTCACCCCCGCCGCGCAGGCGCCGGGCGCAGTGTCTGGATCAGCCCTGGGTTCTTAAGTGCAGAACGAGTCAGTAACGGGGTGCCCACAGCGCCTCCCAGACCCCTTCCCTCCACCACTTCCCCAGGCCAGCCAGGCCTCTATCCCATCGTGCTCGGAGAAGCGGGACCCCTTGCGGCTGAGGACCCTGAGAAGGACGTGGCTGGGACTCAGGGTGGGGCGGAGGCGCGCATGGGAAGCTTTGCTGGGGTGGGTTTGAGAGGGTTGCCCCTAGGCCACCGGGTCTGGTGTCTACATCTTTTGGCAGATGTGAGGGAGGCCGAAGGAGGGCCGAAGAAAGTCCAACCCCACGGCCCATGGCCCGGCTGGGAGGCAGAGTCATCAGGGTCTGCTCCCACCCGCTCAAGGCCACACCCAGGTGGGGCAGCCCTGAGCCCTGCTGCCCTGGCACCGAAGCTCCTGCCCACACAGGCACAGAGGCCCTCCTGGGGATGCGGTGGTGTGGTGGGGAGTCCTCAGCCGCACCTGACATGGGCGTAACTGGGCTTTTTCTGGAGAACAACACTTGGCATGCTTGGAGGAGGACCTTGGGAGTAGAGCACAGGAGCTGAAGGATTGCCTTCCTGTCTGCCAAGGGCCCAGGCGCGGTGACTCTGTCAGCACTTTCCCAGGAGAGGGCAGCAGCTGCTGGAACCTCCATAAGCCCAGGGGGGCGGGGGGGGGGGGGGGGGGGGGGGGGCTGTGTGCTGTTGGTCCAGGATGTCCAGGATGTGGGAGGACTTCACGGAGCACCCACGAGGTGCTGACTCTGGAGCTGGGTGCTTTACACACTCCCATTCTGTTCCCAGGCTGCCCAGCCAGGAGACGCTGGTTTGCCTCATTTGGAAATGAAGGAGCCTGAGCTCGGGCAGCATGTCTGGTCTGTGTGAATCCAAATCTGTGGCCTCGCCTCCCAGGGACTCCTCCTTCCCTGCCCCCGTCCAGTGGGGGGGGCAGTGGGGTTGGCCTCTACACCCCTCTGTCCTTCTCTGGTAACTGGCCAGGACAATGCCCTGTGGGGGGTCTTCCCAGCCCACGCCAGGCATGGCACATGATGGGCATGCGTCTGTGTCTTCTGGATGAATGACCCCCAGGGGTCACGAGGTGTGGGCCCTGGAGCCGGCCCTCTGGCCCCACCTCCTCACAGCCACCCACTGAGGGCCTGACATCTGGTGTTGGCGCCAACTGTGCCACTTCCAACTCATCGCTGCTAATGTTTGGGGACGCCCTGCATATGACAGATGTTCTTAGAAAACCAAATTCCCTTCTATCAGGAGGCAAAACTAACAGAGCACAGAGCAGGCTATGGGAAGACTGATGAGCCGAGGCCCCTGGATATTAAATGAGGAACCTTTTCTTCGCTGGGCTACTTTTATTTATTACAATTGTTTTTTGTTAAAGACACAGACTCTCGGCTGCTCTCTGTGGCCCAGGGTGGGAGAGCCGTTGGACAGGGCGGGTTCCTCAAAGGTCAGGAGGGCACTGGGAGAGCCAGTGGGCTTCTGGGACCTGACTCAGGTCAGCAAGCCTCTGGGGAAAGGATCCATCTTGGGACCCAGCTCGGGATACGGCAGCCCTGGGCAGCTGTCCTGGAGGCACCCAGGAGGATTCGCCTCCTAAGCAGGGGCCAGGGGGCAGGGCAGTTATGTCAGGGTGGCCCTGCTGCTCTTTGGCAGCTTGTCCCTGGGCCAGGCCTTCGGTATCTGGTAGGGGAGTTCCATGGACATTGCACTGAGATATGGGCATTTTGGTTGTGTCCTTGAGCTTGTGGGTTAGGAGGGAAATCGTTTGTTTACCATTGTTTATTGCGGGTCTGTCCTGGGTGTTGGGCAGGGGTCCATCAGAGAAGAAAACTCCTTTTAGACAAAGGATGCTCTGACCCCCACCCCCTCCCTGGAGGAAGCACTCAGAGAGAGCTGGGCCCAGAGGAGGGTCTCCGGGACGGTCATGGGGTCAGAAGAGGCTTCAAAGAGGGAAGTCCAGTCTGGCCTGAGTTCAGGAGGTCACCAGTCAGGAGTGGGAACAGCAGAGGCAAAGACCAGAGGCCCCAGGTTAGTGCTGGCTGCGTGAGGACTCAAGCCAGGGGATTTGGGGGGGTGGGGGGGAGCAGGGTCTCTGACCAGCTTGTGATAAACTGGGACTTTATCCTGGAGACAAAGCAGAGTCATCAGAAGATGGGGACATGCGGTCACCAGGCGCCCTTCCCACAGGAAGGGTCCCTCCCTTCCTGCTGCCGGGGTACCTCCCTGCACGGCCCAAGCACCCCAGGTCTCTGTCCTCCTGCTGGAAGAGAAGGGAAGACCTGGCCTTGCTGCAGCTGTATCATTGTCGGGGCTCCCTCCCTCCTTTCCTCCCTCCCTCCCTCCCTCCCTCCCTCTTTCCCTCTGGGATAACCTCCCCGCCCCCCCTTCCCTCTCTGATTGCCTGGTGAACTCACCAGGGAAGGGTCTCTGCTCTCCTGCTCTCCTGGGAGTAAGATCAAATTAGGGTTTTTCAAGCTCCAGCTCTACAGAGATAATAAGTGGGGGACTGAGAGCCATTGGCTGTGTGTGTGTGTGTGTGTGTGCGCGCACTTTCATGCTTCCTCTGTTGTCAGGGACCTGGAGAGGTAGAGGGATGACCTACCTCAAACCCAACCCCTGACATCTTGGCAGCCTGATTGGGTCATAGTGTTACTGGGCTGAACTGAGGCTTCAGGTTCCACTGCAAGATCATGTGGGCCTCTCCACAACCTAAGTGCCCACCGAGTGCCAAGGAATACTGTGCCCCAGGAGCACAGCAGTAAAGAAGACAAGGCATTTCCCTTGTGGGAGTTAAATATTTGAGTGGGGAGATAGAGAGGTGATAAACACACAGAGAAGATAATTTTGGATGATGATGAGCATGAAGGGGAAAGACAAGGTCGTACAGAGTGACTGGGCACGGTGGTAGGCAGCCCCAGCTGGGAGGTAACACTCACACCGCAACCCCGGAGGAAAGGTGCAGCCAGATACATGAGGGGTGGAAGAAAGGGCCTCCCAGGAAAAGGGGGAGGTGGAAACAGTAAGTGCCAAGGCCCTGAGGTAGACACCAGCTTGGTGTGTTCAAGAAACACGAAGAAGGCCGAGTGAGGGGCCTCCCTGGTGGCACAGTGCAGCACTATCAAGCTAACCAGGGCCACTGCAGCACGAATTTGATTCCCGGCCGGGAAGCTTCCCACATGGCGCAGCAGACCTCTTCTGCCTCACCCGCTGCTCCCCTCAGCAGTGTACTTCAGTAGATCTGCCTGTTCTGCTCCCCACTCTGCCTCCGGTGAATCCTCTTGCCGCCCCACGCCTCTGGCCTGTACCCCAGCTTGTATACATAAATAAATAAATCTTAAAAAAAAAAAAGGCAGAGTGAGCGAGGGGAGAGTAATAGGAGAAAAGGCTGGTGACAGAAGTTGGGCCAGGATATCAAGACTCTTTAAAAGGACCTTTTTCATGGCCAAAATGCAGAAACAACTCAATTTCCATTGATGAATGAATAAAAAAAATGTGGTATATCCATACAATGGCTATTATTCAGCATAAAAAGGAAAAAAGCACTGGACAGCATGAATAAATGTCATAAATATCGTACTAAATGAAAAAAGGTCAGCTATAAAGAGGACATATTGTATAATTCCATTTCTGTGAAAAGTCTGGAATGGGCGAATGTAGAGACAGGAAATAGATGGTGATTTCCTGGAATTAGAGTGAGGGAAGGGTGGAGAGAACGGGGGAAGCAGGCTTCTCCTGGGATGTTGGAATGATCCGTGATTGGGTTGCAGAGGTCTGTGACTATACTAAAAAATCTGAATCGTATACTTGAAATGGGTGGATTTTATGGAGTATAAATTATATCCCAATAAAGCTTAAATACATTTTTTTAAGGCCTTTCTGATTTGGGGGGTAGGGAATCGATTGGGGGAACAAGAGTGGATGGAGGGAGAGAGGAAGCTGGTTCAGTCTACCCCTCCCTGAAAATATCAGATGCCAGGTGGGCTGGGCGGGCCTCGGGAGCCCAAGAACACCGTGGAGACAGCTGGAGAGGGGCTGGCGAGAGGGGCCCGCGGGGTCCACGGCGGTGCTGTTTCTGAGGAGCTGGGGAAGCCCAGGCTGGCCCCGTGGGGTCTGCCCATGGAGGGCTGTGCTGGGGTATCGGGGAGCAGTATGTGGGCGAGTCCAGGGCAGGCTGGGCTCGGCCTTGAGGCTGGGAATTGCCGGCTTAGAATGACATTAAAGCTGCTGGATTCAGTGAGATCATTGAAGGAGAGAGAAGCAGCTTTTGGCCGTGGCTGCAAATGTGACTTTGGCCAGATTCACCGGCACGGGCTGGGGCTGTGATTAGCCAGAAAATAGATTGATTTTGGGGGTCATGGCAGCCCTTTGGCTAGGCTCTCTGTCCAGCAGAAAGAAATTTGCTTCCTGGGATCAGGAAACGGCCCTGGGATTCTGCCCAGATGGACAGCTTTCTTCTCCGAATCCCAGGCCCAAGAGGCCCGCTTACGTGGGGCTCGGAGCAGACCCCGGTCCCTGGCCCCGCCCCCACCCCACTGGTCTGGGGAAGCTCCCCAGTGACCCCCATATGGTCAGGTCAAGAATCAGTGGGCTGGACTCACTGGTTTCCTGTGTGAGATTTTTGGGGCACTGAGCATTGATTGCCAAATCCAGGAGAGTTTTTCCTGTTCATACAATCGCCCTTCCCAAATCCTGTAGCTCACTGAGGACCAGAGGCTAAGATTTTCCAGGGCAAAGACAGCTGAGCTCTAACAAGCTACCAAAAGGAGGTTTGCGACTTGGGGATCTGTGGGGGCCAGTGCCGGGCACAGGAAGGTGGTAAGGAATCAACAGCCCCTCTTCTGCTCCTCACGCCTGTGGTCTTAGCCGAGGAGAGAACTGGGGGCAGGGGGCACACCTTACTTGCTCAGGAGGGTGAGGGTGCTCAGCAGCGGGGCGCAGCGGGATAATGACTTGCACCCTTGCAGGTTTTAACCATAAGTGGGTAGAAAAGGGCAAAAAACATAAAGGCCTTTATGATACAGGACATTAGTTGTTACAATTTGTCTCTTGTAAGTTGGGACACAAAACTCAGTGAAATTGCTACCACCCAAAGAGAAGAAACAGTTTTGTGTGTCTGCCCTTACCTGGGGGCAGGGGATTGAGAGATGGAGACTGGGTCAGCAGGGGGCTTGGCCTGGGTGGTGAAGGTGAGTCCCCGCAGCACCCGATGTCTGGGTGCTGGGAATGAATGTTCTTTTTTTTTTTTTTTTTTAATAAATATTTATTTAGCATTACAAACTGGGGTGCAGGCCAGAGGTGTGGGGTGGTTAGAGGATTCACCAGAGATAGAGCAGGGAGCAGAACATGTAGATCGACTGAAGTACACTGCTGAGGGGAGCAGCGGGGGAGGCAGGAGAGGTCTGCTGTGCCATGTGGGAATCTCCCTGGCTGGGGATCGAACTCGTGCTGCAGTGGCTGCGGACAGCTTCATAGTGCTGTGTTTAACCCCTTGTGCCACCAGGGAGGCCGGCACATGTTCTGTCCTGGTGGCTACACAGGCATGAACACCTGTCAACATTTCTAAGTGCAGGCCTAAAATACACATGGTGCCGTGTGTATAGTATACCTCAATCAAGGTTTTTTTTTTTTTTTAAAAAAAAAGGTTCATTAAAAAACTCAAGGACGGGCCTCCTTGGTGGCGTAGCGGTTAAGCGCTGCGCTGTGGAGCTGTCGGCAGCGCGCGATGCGGGTTCGACACCCAGCCGGGGAGACTCCCACATGGCGCAGCAGACCTCTCCTGCCTCTCCCGCTGCTCCCCTCAGCAGTGTATTTTGGTCACTCTGCCTGTTCTGCTCCCCACTCTGTCTCTGGTGAACCCTCTCACCGCCCCACGCCTCTGGCCTGCACCCCAGCTTGTGTGTATATAAAAAACAACAACAACAACAACAACAAAAAACCTCAAATAAAAAAACTCAAGGACTAACTAAAAACACTGAGCCCTGGAAAAAGAAAAATGGCGGAATACACGCTAATTGAGCAGGAGGTAGGGGGTTTCCTTAAGAGAAAGAGCAGGGTCCTTGGCACCCCTGGGAGGACCTTACAGCTGCAGTGGGTGGCAGGCTTCGGGGACCCCTGGTGAGCAGATGAGCTTTGGACAGGGACAGTGTGGAGGCCACAGGAAAATGGGAATGGGGACCCCAGAGTGGGGAATAGAAAAGCCTTAGAAACTGCGGTGAGGACATTGGGGAGATGACTGCAAAAGCGGGGTGTGCACCCTGGCTGAGGATAGGGGGTTCCAGGCCCCTGCAGGGAACCCCATGGAGGGCCGTTGCTGGTTGGAATTATTCAAGGGGGAGGGGTGAAGGTGGAAGGAAAATTATGTTGGGACCCAGAATTCACTGATTTCACATCTGCCCCAAACCCAGACGCTTCCAGAGGGAAGGGAGAAGGAGGTGCTGATGCCCCAAGCAGCCTTGGCCTAGTGAAGAAGGCCATCTTAGGGGGCAGCTTCAAATTTTTAAAAGTGCAGCCGAGTTGGCCTGACAGAGGCGGGGAAAGCAGGGGGATCGAAACTGCAGGGTCGGGGCCAAAGGCCAAGGTCTGCTGCCCCAGGAGTCTCCAGGTCCCCCAGGCTGGGGGGAGAAGCCAGGGGTGGCTGTGCACAGGGACACAGGCAGAGGGCACTCAGTTCTCTCTCCGCATCTGGGCGCCCCGGGTTCACAAGCTTCTGTTTAGTAACCCGAGGATGGTTTTCCAGTGGGACGGATGTGAGAGGAAAAGAGAATTCCTAGGCCTCTCCGCTCAGGAGTCAGAAGAAACAAAAAAAATGTAAAGTAGGCCATCTCAGGCCAGCTTTCACCTTCTCGCTTCCTGCTGCTCTCAGATTAAAATGGAGCCGTTCTGGCCCCCGGCCCCGCCTGATGCAGCCCAGTCTGTCTGTCTGTCTGACTTCCCCTGACCCACAGGGGGTCTCCCTGCGCCTGTGTCTTTGACAGTAGGCTGAGCATGTGCGGGGCTCCCTCCAGGTTAGAGGAAGTGAGGGGCGCCTCCTGCTCACACACTCTGTTCCCCAGACGCCCCACGCTTCCTGCCTCTGAGCCCTCTGTTCCCTCCGCCTGGAATGTGACCACGGACTGTCACAAATGGCTACTCCAGGGGCTGCCCCTGAGCCCTGTCTCCAGCATCCTCCCCAGGGTGCAGGGTGTGCCCCCCTCCCGGGTCTGTGGCCTCCAAGCACTCACCTCCTGCTGCGCCATTTCCTGGGATGCTGTCTGTCCTTGCCTCCGCCTGCCACTAGCCTGAAGCCCCAGGGTGGGCAGAAACCTCCTCTGTCTTGTTGACAGCGGGGCTTTTAGCACCTTGGCTTGCCTGAGTGATGGTTAGTGGCTACTGTCACATTACACAGCCCAGAGGATCCGGAAGAGTGGCCCAGCGGCAGTGACAGCCCCTGACAAGCCTCCCCAGCTTGCTGGGCGGAGAAATGCAGAGAGAAGCAGCAGGCAGCCTGGTGAGGAACGACCCTGGTCTGGCCGAGGGGTTCCCTGCTCAAGAGTGGGGTGGAGGCTGTGACCTGGGGCTCGCACCCCGTCAGCAGCAGGTGCTGGAGCCGGAGCACAGGCAGCTGCATGGTGGGTCACCTGGGCCCAGACCCCGGGATGGCCCCCGAGACCCTGCAGTAAAACTCAACATCCTTTTCCCCACCTGGTTCCTGTGTCCATTGTCAGTCACTAGAATTTGCAGGAGGCAGGTGTGCGCTTAATCCCCAAACTTTATTGCTCTCTACAACAGGTGAGCTACACAAAGGTGAGAACAAGTCCCTGTGCTTTAGGAGTCCTCAATCCAAGGGAGGGGTCGGCATAGAATTTGTTGTCCAAACTGGGACACTTTGAAAGTGAAGGGACATTATTTAAACTCTTGAACAAGAGATCGAAACTAAAATGTCTTGAGCACAACGGAAGTCCCCCAGACTTGGGGTCTGGTGAGGATCGGGGGATAAAGGGTGTGGGGAATGGCAGGGAGACCGGGGGCCTCTGAAGGGGCTGCCCAGAGACCAGGAGCAGCTGCTTGGCCGGGGTCAGCCTCTCTGGGCCTCAGCCTCCTCCTCTGGAATCGTTATCTGCCTCCACACTCCTCCAAAGCCCCAGGAAAGACCCACGCAGCTCTCCAGGAAGGGGATGAAGTGGTCTCAAGCACACCCCGGAGCTGGACGCCTCTCGGCCAGGGGCTGGGCAAGTCCCCAGCATCCTCCTTCAGCCTGAGCAGCCCCACGCCAGGCGGCCCTGGAAGCCCTTGGACAAATCTTCATCCTAATTTCCCAATTCCCGTAGATTCAGGGCTAATGGGAAGATGCTTGCTCAACACGAAGGCAGAAAGTGTTCAGATTTATTGCTTTGAGAGTTTGGTCTGTCCCTGGGCCCGGCTGATGCAGCTTCCTCCAAGTTTCAGAGCGTTTTGTTTAAAAAGAATTTTTGACAGCAGTGTTTTGCCTCACGTTTCACAAGTTTTTATAGTTTACAAGAGCGTTCCCACAATAACAATAACAATCACCACTCTACGTGCTGAGCTCCTCCGCTGGGGCGCTCCATTCACCCTGCTCAGCACACTCCCTTTCACCCCCGGAAGCAGAGCCCCAGAGAGGTTAAGGGGCTTACCCAAGGTCACACAGCCCGAAGAAAGGACTGGGCAGAGTCGAACCCAGGTCTTTCGGTTTCAGCCTGTGCCCACTTGTCCTAGCCTGTTCTGCCACCCAACGTTTCCTATCGTCAGCCTGTCTGGCTGCCCATCTGCAGATAAATAATGAGGAGAAACCTCACTGACCCAAGTAAACACTGGAGGCATTTGCTGAAAACAGAGGTGGGAATGAGTATAAAAATAACTACGTATATTCCAGGGGATCCTCGTGCCCCCAAACAACATGTTGTGCTAAGATTATTTCTCTCATGAAGCAGGTGGGGCGGGGGTGGCACAGTGGGGGTATGAACAGGGGACGGACTTTTCTCAGTTCTAAGGCTGCCCTGTCCAAACCGTAGCCAGGAGCCCACACGTGCTATGCAAGTTTAATCAAAATGAAACAAAATTAAAAATTTAGGCACTCAATAGGGTTGCCTTATCTTAAGTGCCAAGTGCTCACATGTTGCCCCCCTTCGGACAGCACATAATGGGGGCATTCCCGCCCTTGCAGGAGTTCTGTGGGATGCATTGTTTGAAGTTTCCTGGGGGTGTGAGCCAGCTCCTGCCTTGGCCTGCCTGTCCCCGAGGAGGCGGAGCCTGGGAAGTAGGTGACAGACATACTCACCTTGAGGTCAGTCCCTCGGCAGCCCAGGTAACCACAGCCACCCGACACCACCACCGGAGCCCCCTCCTCGCCTCTGGAGAAGCAGCAGGGCTTAGGCTGCCAAGAAAGGGCAGAAAGCAAAGCAGGGCTCATTATCAGAGGCCTTGTTACTCAAGGTGTGCACGGTACCGGCAGCATCAGCGCCTCCGGGAGCACGTTTAGAAATGCAGAATCCCGGGTGCCACGCCAGACCTACTGAGTTTGGACCTGCATTGAACAGGACCCTCAGGTGGTTCAGGTGCACATTCAAGTTTGAGAAGCTCCAACTTAAGAGACAGGCTGAGTGGGATCAAAATATTATCCCAAATATAGGAAACCAACAGATATTTTTAGACCCAAGAATTCGGTATCCACATTCCCCTCCCCCCAGCGCGTGGTGAAGCGGGCTGCGCCTCTCTGCCACAGTCGACGGGAGTATCTCCGGGGGCAGACACCTCACCTCGTTTCCCGCACCTTTCCGACGCGATGAGGGCGCCAAGCCGAGGGAGCAGAGCTGAGAGTCACGTGCCGGATCTCAGAACGCTGACTTTAAAACAGATTTTCTAGTTTTGATTTCTTTTCGGTGCATTTGGCTTTTGAACTTTGCAAATCGCCAAATACACCATGCCGTGCGCAGAGCCAGTCTGTGCGGCCCAGTCACGTCAGGAGAGGGGCTGGGCCAGGGCCGCGCCTCCCTCTCTGGGAACCTCCATCCCGGAGCAGGGTGTTAATGAAGCTCTCTGGGGGGAAACCAGCATCAAGCTCACCGGGGGAGAACACAGCTGCCAAAGAAGGCCCTGTCCCTGGCGCCGTGAGGGGCTGGGGAGGCGCGCGGCTCAGGGCTCATCTTCCGCCGCTGCTCCTTCAGCGGGGGTGACTCACCCCTTAACGCCTCTCTCCACCAGCCTGCCTTGGGTCTCACTTATTTTTATCCCTGGAACAGTTCAGTTGCCAAATAGATGGTATTTCTCCACCTGCAATGGCCTTCTTGGAGGGTGGAGTTTTAAAATATTCATTTTATAACTTGCTCCCAGTGATAACAGAGGACAAGACGGCGGACGGTAGGGCGGGCGCAGTGCCGCGGTGTGTGGCGGGGAGGCCTGGGCCTGGGGGAGCCTTGGGGACAGCCAAGTGGCTGTGAGATGGAGAAATGTTCCAAGAATTGGACAAAGAGGGGAGGAAGAACAATTAAATATGTTTTCATAATTTCCTTGTAACACTGAGAAAAATCAAAGCATCGCCTGTGAACAGTCCCGCTGTTTTTGTAGGTCCATTATTTTGTTGGCAAACCTCTTGTTTTTCTGCAGGGAGCAGTCGGGGGCCTTTTGCATGGGGTCTTCGTGGGACTGTCAGTCAAGAGACAGGGGGCACTCGGCCAGGGCCAATCGAGAGCTCATTTCCTAGAAACAGGATCTGGAAACATTTAGACTCAGTTGTCCTGAGGAGACTCCCCACCCCACTCCCTCCTGGCAGCCTGGATCCTGGGCCAAATCCTCCCCATAGATCTTCTTGAGATCTGAGGTTTCATCAGCCACCCCCAGCATTTCAATACAGTCTCTTCTTCGCTTAAGTTGGACAAAATTGGCTTCTATTACTCAAACCCAAATGCCCAGCAATAGGGGCGTCAATCCAGAAAGCAGGGAGCCAGGGGTGGTGGGTTATTAGACAGCCAGGAACAGGGATGAGCTAAGTGTAGATGTGCTGTGTGGAGCCTTTACTGTGCAGAGTCAAGTGCAAATGCATTTTAATAAATAAATAATAAAACAGCATGCATAGTAGGATGCCCTATCTGCAAAATATACTCTGTATATTCATAGAAAAAGATCTAGAAGAAAACATAACAAAACATGAACAGTTGTCATTCTGGAGGGTAGACTGATGAGTGATTTTTCTTTCTGCTTATCTTTATTTCCTGACCTTTCTATCATCTTTGTGTAATGAGTTTTTCTGTTTTGATTTTTAAGAAATGTTTTCACTTCTCCAACAGATTTATTCTTATATATATTTTAAAGGAATGGATCTTGAGGAGAAAAAACATGCGGTAGGAAGTATGGCATAGTAAAATACAAATGTAAGCTGTTCTGCTATTTGTTTTATAAACACAGCAGAGAATGCCCTGAAAGCGCGAGGTGTTCCCTTAGGCAAGGTGGGAGATTGCAGTCTCTGGCGTTTGGACTTTAGGCTTCATTCTTGTTCCTGGAGGGGTCCCTGGGTGTGGCCCAGTCCCTGCTTTCAACCAAGTGTGGACAGAGGAACGCCACCTGGCCCAGGGTCCGCCCTAGGACGCGGTGCCAGGTGGGACTGAACTCGTCCCATGCCTCACTGGGCTGCAGGGTGCTCTGTGACGTTTCTCCAGCGCCCGAGGAGTCCTGTTGCCTCTGCTCCCACATCTACGTTTTTGGTCCTGGCCTTTGCTTTGCACATGGTCTCGCAGAGCAGGCCCGAGATGTTCTCCTGCGGGTGAGGCTGAGACAGGGTGATGCCCTCGGCGGCGAAGCTGCTGCAGCTCTTGATTTCTTTTTCTAAGGCAGGTCACTGGAGCGACGCTTTCTAATGCCGTCTAGAGCAAACTACTCCCCAAAGCCGGGGCTGCTGTATGCCAGCTCTTAGGCTGTGACTCGTGCTTAAGATGCTGCTGGAAGCTCCGACTCTCCAGAACTGGGAAGAAGCACTTCCCAAGGCCCTAGGGCACCAGCGGCATCCCCTCCTATTCTCACAGCAACCTTGTGAGTAGAGGTTCTTCCCCCCACTGATGGGAGAGTGGTCCAGAGTGGTGGGGTGACCTGCTAGAGTCCCACAGTGGGGGTTTCCAGGTCACCAACACCTCAGGGGGCCTTGGGGTTCCTAACAGAGCCACCAAGCATGGGGGTCAACTCACAGCTACCCATGAAGTCAGCCGCGTGAACAAGCTGCAAGGATGAGGAGTGAGGGGAGAAGGGTGAGGGGAGAGAGGCTCTTGAGCTCCTGCTCTGCAGACCAGACTTAGCAGCTCACCTTCTCGCAGGGAAGCAGTGATGCCACCGGGGCGGGTGGGCTTGTGGATACTCTTCTGGTAACCAGTGGCTGAGGCCAAAGACTGTTACAGGTGGTGCCCCCTGGAGAGGACTGCTGGTGAGGATGGCCCCAGGGAAAATGCTAAAAAGTATTGCATTTTGGAGTGGAGTGACTGATAAGAAATATAAAGGACTGCAGAAGCAGCCCCAGATTCTTTTGGTGTTTAGATTCAGTGTTTGAGCATTCAGAGTTTGGAACTTGGATCCCATCAGTGATTCTGGGGTCAGTGATTTTGGCCCCCACCACACTGATCTTCCAGGTGTTGTGGGCCCCTGTAGGTGGAGGCCTCCAGCAGCCTACCTCAGAGAGGAGCAGTTTGGAGGTTTTGCAAGTAGATGAGTGACTGAAACTGTACCTGGTTTTGCTGCTGTTACAGCCTGGTAGGGAAGAAGACCCGGAGTAGGCGCCTCGCTGAGCTGTGAGTGTGGCCGTTGGGCCGCTGCAGCTGCTGTTTTGAGTGCCGCTTGTCTGGTGCTGCGCTGGGGCACCTCACAGCTCCGGGAGCATCTCCTGTTGTGTCTTCTAGAGTTACAACCTGGCTGCCACATGTCCGCAGTGGCAGGAAGACACCGTCTTAGCTGCTTTGTGTTTAGGACTGAAAAACACTGGACACTGCTTCGGGTGAGGTAAACGCCATTTTTGGCTTCAGTAACTCTTTGTTTTTCTCTGGTTTGTTAAATAAATCCCATTGTTGCTATTTGCTGAGCCCGAGTAGTCTTGCAATGGTGAGTGGATAAAAAACTCAGACAGTGACTGGTGGACTGTTTGGGCAGTGTCCTTGGCTGGTTTTAGTGCCCTTTGCTGCCCTGGATCATTCCCACTGCTCCTTCTAGGTGTTGGCTTGAAGGTTGTAGCGCCGGCAAGGCACAGAGCAGGTTTTCTATCGATTTGGGCAGACGGGTAAAGGAGGAGTTCTGGAGCCCTTGGTGGCTTTTTCAGGCTTTTAACGATCCTTCTACATGAACCAACCAGATGCAGGGGGGCCTGGGGGCTCTCCAGCGTTCTCTTGTGGTCTCTCCGCTGGTCTCTCCTGCACTCTGTCGAATGGTCTCATGCTGTCTCACTCCATCCTCTGTGGCGCTGCCCTTCTATGCTCAGACTCCAGGCTCAGGTGCGCCAACTCACACACACCCACACCATGCTCCAGGTGCCGCCGTCAGGCACGTGGGTGAGACCACGGGCGTTGTTCACGGACGCTAATGGCAGGAGGGCTGGTAACTTCCATTTACGCTACAAAGGTCATGTGCTCAGAGTGGCTTTCTGACGGGTCCTGGCCATCTGCACCTCAGCCCTGCAGTCACCTCTGCAGCATTTTCTGCCACTTACTGTCACTTCACTTACGTGACCGTTAACTCTCAGGTATGTCTCTCCCCACCTGACTGCCTGCTCCCTGAGGGCAGGGCTTAGGACCCTTGCTGGCTCATTGCTGTGTCCCTGGTACCTAGTTCAGGGTCCGGCTCACCAGGTGTCTGCTGGGTGAACAACCTGCAGGGGCTGGGTTCACCTCCACCTTCACTGGCTGTGGGACCTCAGGCAAGTTGCTGTCCTTCTCTGAGCCTTTCCTAAGTCTCAACCTAAGTGTAAATATCCAACTCCATCAAAAGGTTGGCCTTACCCTTCCTGAATACATTAGGACCAATTTGAGGGAACACAATAGAAGCTGGAGTCATTTACTGAGTCATACCTTAAATCAACGGTTGGCTGATTATTCTTTCTGATGATCACATTGCACCGTTTTTCCTAGGAGTTGCTAATGTGCAGTGGATCCAATCATACTTCTTATTCAATAAACTCTTTTATTGTAAGTTTACAGATTTTTCCATTACAATAATGAAAATAGCACTGGTTTTTAACACGAGCATAAATCAAAGGGAAACCCCTCCTCAAATTAGAAGGTAAATGACAGAGTTGAACACGTAGTAAAGGGCGGCAAATGCATTTAAAATATAGAAAATGGGGTCTGGATTTGTGTGTGCATGTAGTTTATCTGAATGACACTACTTTTGAAAGCACATGATTTTGAAAACTATATTCATAATTTGTAATAAACTACAACGGCAGAGAAAAGGCAAAAATCAAGCAAAACCAAAAAATCAAGAAAAAAACATCTGAAAGAAAATGAACCAAATACATGGGGTCAGAGGCAAACCTTCGGTGCTTCGGCCCTGGAATGGCAAGTGAGCGAGTTTCATAGAAATTCTCCGTAGAAAGGGGTGTCTGTGTGACATCGCTGCGTCGCCAGTCCTGTCTCCTCACAGAGGAAAAGAAGTTGCTTGTCGGGCACATCTGCCCAGGGGCTGCCCGGGATGGGGCCCGAGTTCCCAATGCCTTTGAGAACAGTGCCAGGTCCCCCAAAGGCAAGGCACCCCGCGGGGCAGGACGTCAGAGGCGGCCCCCTGCTGTGCTGGAGCTGTCTGTGTGGTTCACGGGGAGCGGGTGGGCCTCGGTGTTGAACACCCAGTCCTCCAGGGAGAGCATGTCATCTTCAGAGAACAGAAGATAGAGATACCTGTGCCCCAGGCAGGGAGGGGAGATGACACACCCGTCAGCGGCTGGGAACCGGGCCCTGCAGGGAGTGAACCTCAGGATCTGGGTGGGCCTGTGGCTGAGGGCGCAGGGGCCTGGGGGAGTGTGATGTGGAAAGCACGGAGCATGGGGCAGACAGACCTGGTTCATCCTCATCCAGCCCTCACCCCCACCCGCTTCCTCAGGCTGCATCCGCTCCTGGCCCTGGAGCCAGCTCTGTGGGAGCCCTGATGGCCCAGAGTCTCCCTTCCTTAGGGCGACCTGAGGGCTGCGCCCATCCAAACTCCCGGGCTGCTCCCTCATGTGTCCTCTAGGAGGCGCTACTCTCAAGCAGCTGTGAGGGCGTTAAAAGGACAGACTCGAGGCTCCAGAACTCCAGCTTTCCACCACATTCATTGTTTTTACTGAAAGGAACAGACCCTTCCAGCCCATGCTAAAGGGTTAAAGCACAAGGGGATTGCTTTGGGGGACAGCAAGGAAATGGGGCTTCACCCTCAATGAAACTTCACCCTCAATGAAACCACAGCAGCAAAGCTGAAGAGGGCAAGTCAGCAGCAGGGATGAATCATTATCATTCTTCACAGAGTAATTAATAACAATAATAGTCATTCATCACTCGGAGGACTGAAGAACCCGAGGAGACGGTTAAAGAACGGGCCTCACACAGCTGCTGCTCTGGCGCTCTGGGTGGAGCCTGGGTGGCGCCCTGCCCGAGGTTCTCCCGGGTGTGACCTGCTGGACGCCAAGCCAGCCCGCTCCCGGGAGGGCACCTGACTCCAGTGAAGGCCGGGACTGCCGCTTCTCCCCCCCCAACAGGACAAGCCGGGTGCCCTCTGGAAGGCGCCCCCCACCCCAGCCCGGGCTTACTTTAGAGTCTCCGCTAGAAAGAAGGTCTGCTGCTTGTTGTCGTGGCTGGGGACGCTGCTGTACACGTCCTGGATCCCAGAGAAGCCGGCTTCCGTGCGACAGTGTTTCTCCAAGGCCTGAAGAAGAGGCAGGCGGCCTCAGCATGGGGAGGCGGGGGGCCCCCAAGACTCGGCCTGCCCAGGGGCGGGGGCTCTCTCACAGGCAGACCCCTCAGCTGGGGACCCCCGGAATATGTGGCAGCAGGAGGCCACATTGTGCTTCAGGGGTCAGCTGCCAGGCTGCAGGCCACGCTCCAGGGGCTCAGGGCTGAAAACTTAGTGCCAGCAGGCCCTTCCCGGTGTGAGCTTCCCTTTGCCTTTGGGGAACCAGACTGGCCTGATGGGCTCACCAGGGTGGCAGATGGAGGGGGACACTGGGGATGTTCCTGGGGACTGGGCCTCACACCCCAGGGACTCCCCCATGGGGACGCGGTCCCCAGGCCAGAGGTGGTGGGTCATGGGCTGTCTGACTTTCGTATGTAAGTGCAGCTGGTACTCAGTCGAGGTGGGCAGGGCCCAGAAGCACAAAACACTCGACCTTCAAATGTCAAGAACCAGGGGCTTCAGGGAAGTAGGGGACTCTGGCCAATGAACCTGAGCAGCCCCTGCACCCCACTGAGTGGGGTGTGGCCACCCCAGGACAATCTGTGCCTGGGAGTAGTGGAACCAAGGTGTGGGGGGAGAAGACTCAACCTCCATCAAGGAACCTTCTGGAATCCCCACACCTGCTTTTGACACCAACCCCAAAGGGCATCATTTCCCACTAGGTGGCTGGCAGTGAGAGCTAGTGGAGGGGCAGCTCGGGGGAGCAGAGCCCAGAGACAGTGTGGACTGGGATGCTTTGGGGTGAGGAGGGGAACGAGCTGCTGGTCTAGCAGCCAGTCTGCTTTAGGAGGAAATCTGGGGCTTGGGGGCAGGAAGCAGTGGCTGCCGGTGCTCTGGACCCCATCTAGCTGCCACCCGTCTTTGGCCCTGAGTGTGCTGACATCAGGGCGCAGGCCCCAAAGGCTGTGTGTGCTCAGAGCCTCCTCACAAGTCCTGGGCTGTTTCTGCAAACACAACCTCGGCCCTCTGCATCCTGACCATGAGCCAGATGTCTATCTGGCCTGACCTTTTTCCCGGTGCATGGGCTCGGGGGCTCTGAACCCAGTGGGTTCTCAAGGGCACCTGCTACCCAGCCAACCCTCCAGCCACCGGCCTCCCTGGGGGCTCTCACCATCACCACTTCCCAGCCCCACTCCCTGTAGATGGGGTTGTGCGTCTGCCGCCACAGGTACATGTAGCTCTCCACCACCTCGGGGCGCAGGATGTAGTAGCTCTCGCTCAGCTGTGTGGCCACCGCCTCTCTGCCGGAGTTAAGCCAGAAGGCCTCGGGGCCCAGTTTGGTGTCTGCGGGAAGGAACAACCGGGGTGCTGGGCTCAGCAGACCCAGCTCATGCTTCTTGGGACCCAGAACCCCAGGAGAGGTCTCTGTTGCCCGGAGGTCCCGGTGGCCAGAGGCTGATGATGGACACTTATCACCTGGGTGGGTAGGTAGGGCTCGCCGGGCAGACACAGCTTCTCTCTTGGCCGAGGCTGGCAACAGCCAGACCCTTGAGGCCTTGAAAGTTTTTCAGTTTTAGAATCTGAGAATCCAAATGAACGAGCTAGCAGTTCAGCGTCTGGGGGACAAAGGCTTGGGCGGTGTTCCTGCCTGTGTTTGGAGACAGCGCTGCAAGACACACTGACCAGAGCTCAGCGGGGAGAGGCTTAAAGGCCTTCGGGGCATAGAGGGTTACTCAGAGAGAATGCACCCCTCCCCCTCAGGACTGGTGGGCCTTTCTTAGGGCTTTTCACACCTCCTGGGAGCAGCCCTCTGGGGCCCACAGGTCAGGAGACTGCCACGGTGGACACGAGGGCAAGAAGCCGCTGGTCAGCCAGGCGGGTCTCGTTGACACTGCTGTCTGTCCCCATCCCTGTCTCCTGACCGCCGCCGCTGTAACTGCCGCTGAAGCCACTACTGGTGATTTCGAGGGCTGTGCTGGCTGCTTTGGATACATTCTTCCAATCCTTAAAAATTACTTTTTGGCTAAGATTTTGGCTAAGAACAACTGTTCTCCTTCTCTCATACGTGTGGAAACTGAGGAGCAGAGGGCTCAGTGATTTGCCCAAGGTACAGAGCAAGCTGTGGCTGAGCTGGGGTGTGACCCTGGGTCAACTCTCTAGGCCCAAAATTGAGGGCATGTGGGTCTGATCTTCCTCATGTGAATGCCTACATTTCTGTCTGGGCCAGCTGAGGGGCCAGCTCCAGTCTTGAAAGGCACCCCCATGCACCCCCATTAGGGCTCAGGTCCCCGGGAGGCCCCGGGTTGCCTTTCCTTGAGAGACAGGAGCTGGAGTTTTGGGGGGAGAGCCTATTCTTTCAAGGAGGGCTTCATGGGAGAGGAGTCGGCAAAACCAGGCTTCTCCCACCTTCTCCAACAGTGCAGCCCTCCCGCCCATCAGAGAACCCTCCTTTGCCAAGCTGCTAATGGGGTGAGGGCAAGAGTGAACGCCACGAACGCCGCAGCCCAGCCGGCTGGCTGCGACAATGCGCTCTATTAAGCGAACTGTCTTTTATGGTCTGGGCTGATTGTCCCAGACAAATAGCGGGCTTTTTATTATTCCTGAGATTTCCTGTTTGTTTATGGCCCTGGCAGAGAGAGCGCTTTGAGGGGAACTGAAGACCAGTTTTTAGGACCATTGCAAATCGCTGGCTTCCTGAACACAGCTCCAGGAGGCCCTCATTCAACTGGGGGGGGGGGGAGCACAGGCACGTTCCCCGAGGGTGCTGATGGGCACCTCGCCTGCTGTTGGCCAAAGGCGGCTGGCAAAGTGCTTCCTGTGGGGGCCCCCCACCCTGAGACCTGTGTCATCATT
Organism: Scalopus aquaticus; assembly: GCA_004024925.1. Lineage (NCBI taxonomy): Eukaryota > Metazoa > Chordata > Mammalia > Eulipotyphla > Talpidae > Scalopus > Scalopus aquaticus. Next base: position 68,779 of record PVIJ01004787.1, read on the forward strand.
CCCCTTAAATGCATGAGAAAACAGAGGCTGCCCAACTGGTGAGGGCAGAGTGGTACTTGAGCCAAGATTGCTGCTGCAAATCTTGAGTTCTCTCCTCCAACCAAGACTGAGTCCACAACTCAGAGAAGTGGGCACCCCCAGGGGCTAGGGGGGGCTGGCGAGTTTAGAAGATGCTGTTTGGAGAGGCAGCACCAGAGGCCTGGCTTCCAACCCTGGCTGAGCTACTCATAGGCAGTGACTTTGGGTAAGTCACGTCCCCACCCTGGGTGGACTCAGTCTCCCCATGTGCAAAATGGGGAGTGGGCTTGAGTTCTCTACGGGACTTCCGACTCCAGTGCTGGCATGGGTGATCAAGAAGCTGGCAAGCTTTCGGGGGGTCTTGGATCAACGAGTGTGATAAACAGGGTAGTTCCAGGAGCTGGTGAGATCCCTGAATGGAAGAAAGGTGAGGTGCACTCGGGGCAGGGGGCAGGGAGTCAGGATTTCTGCTCAGAGGCTGGAGAACCTCTGCTCTGTGCCCCTCACATGGGACCTCGGTCAAGTCACCTCTGAACCTCAGTTTCCTCATCTGTGTTGGAAGGTTCAGTGATGACGTGGCGAGGGCCTGGCATAAGCAAAGTGCTCATGACATCATGGCTGTTTTCCCTTGAATTTCAGGTGCAATCTCAGTGCACAGAAGACACGACCCACCTTTAAATTCTATACCCCTTTAAGGTGAGACCTCCCTAAGACCAAGCGCTTCCTCCACTCACTGCCTCTGTGCTGCTCTCGCCACTTCTCCCTGGAGGCTAGCTGCAGTCTCCTGCTGCCCCTCCCCTTGCAGGGTTACCTGAGCGGGCGTAGGATTCGTGGCACGTCTTGGTGATCTGGGCTGCCAGCTCTCGGTAGTGGGCCCTTTTCTCTTCCTTGGCATCGTCCGCGCCGAGGGCGATCATGCCGCCGGAGAAACAGGCCAAGTGCCCCATCTTGTGGTCCAGAATCCCCCCTCGCCACTCAGCGATGTAGGTCAGCCCCCCGGGGGAGACATTCAGCAAGTGGGTCTCTATTGCCTGGGAGCAAGGTGGGAATTGGGCAGAGGGGAGGGGTGAGGGAGGGCGAGAAGGGAGGGGGAGAGGATAGAAAATGAACATTCTGGAGACAGCAGCAAATGCAGCTCTTTGAGCCCCTCCCAGGCGAAGGAGGCCCCTGATCTCACTGGGGCAGGCCCTGCTGGGGCGGGCGGGGAGGGGGAGGTTCTGCTGCTGGCCGCCGAGGCCTGCTGCCTCCCCGGGCACTTGGACACAGGCAAGGCAGGTCCTCAGGGCATGTTTTTATGCAGAGTCCTACGTCGATATTCAAATGAGTATGTTTTTAATCTTAAAAAAGTATCTTCCATTATATCCCGTTAGAAATCTTAACCTATAACCCAGGTGGCCTGTGAATGGGATTCTGGGGGTTCAGAAAACCCTAACCCTGTGTGTCATACTTCTGTGTCTGTGCATTTTCATGGGAAGAAGCTCCGTTTATTTTATCGCATCCTCAAAAAGGAGGCAGAGATTACGAGCTGCTCCCTAAGACCCTGGTCTCAGCTTTCTCGATTCGCGCCCGCAAGTCAGGCATGCGGGCACAGTGCCCTCCACAGACAAAGGGGCGTGGCTGGGGCCAGGCCACCCAACCACACCTACACTGGGATAAGGACCCCTCGCCGTTACCCACTGGGTGCTCCTTTTGGTGGCCAGGGTCTCCAAGACCCCCGCCCTCAGGAGGCGATGCTGTGGACAAAGAATCGGGCTGTCAGGAGGGCCAGCCCCAGGCTGGGGTCTCTGGGGCCCTGGCCAGGCCTCTGCCTCACTCTTGCCCTCCAGTCTGTTCTGAGGCCTCTTCACTCTGTAAATAACAGATGCACCAAGTCTTGTGTCTGCTTAACGCCCTTCGTGGTTTCCCGGCACCCTCGGGTGCAAGCCCAGCAGGGCCTCTGCGACGCCCTGATCTGGACCTGAGATTCTAGCTGATGCCCCGGACATGGCTCCAGACACAGACTCCCTGGGTTCAAACCCCACCTAGACCAGTTCCAAGCCTGTGACAATGGGCATTTTGTCTGTGTTCTCTCTGTGCCTCAGTTTCCTCCTGCTTCATGTGCGGTAGAGCAGGCAGCACTCGAAGGGCTGTGGGCACTACACGAGCTGTGTCTGCAGAGCTCGGCGCCCACACCTCCCGGCACAGAAACGGCCACAATCAACGCAGCGGTGACGAGTCCTCTCTGGTCTGCCCCTGCTCCTCCCTCCGCACGCCCGCCCGTCGCACAGCTCTCTCCTCCCCATGTCCAACACTTGGTGAGCGCCTCAAGGTGCCGGGGACACAGTCCCAGAGAACACGCAGGGACCCTGCCTGCAGGAGCTCCCCTTGGGGGCAGACTTCCCAGCAAAGCCAAATCCACGCAGTCTGGGATCAGCATTTTGAATGAAACACATTGAGGGCAGGGACAGGAAGAAGTTGGGGAGGGGACCCTGCTTTGCAGAGTGGGGTGGAGAAGGTCTCTGCCTGTCTGCTCTCAGCTGTGCTCTCTGCACCCTCAGGGCTCTGCCTGCTTCTGCCTGCCCCATGTCTGCTGACTGCAACTCAGCCCCAGGCGCCTGGAGGAGGCCACCTCCTTGGAGAGGACACCCCCATCCACACTCACCACCCTGCTGCCTTGCTCCAGTGCTGCTCCCACCTCGCGGATGCCCGTGGGAGCAGATCTCCAGCCACGCCTGTCTCTCCCAGCACCCAGCGCCCTGTGACAGCAGAAGCCAGCTCCGATCGCCAGCCGGGCACGGGAAGAAGCTAAAACAACATGTATTCCTTGACTGCTTTTTTCCTTTTTGCTCTCTTGCCAAGCCCGGGCTGCGGGGCCCTCACTGAGTAGCAGATGGGGGAGCTCTGGTGCCTGCCAGGGTACCTGCTCTACGTGGGAGGAGCCTCGAGGAGGCCTGGAAAGACAGGCCGCTGGGCTGGGTATGCTGTGAGCCAGGCCCTGACTCCGGGGCAGAGCTGGGCCCGTGGCTGCCCTTCTGCACGGCTGAGCGTGCAGGTGTGGGGAGGGGAGTTCAGCCAGTCCAGGGCGCAGCCCTGGTTCGTTACCTACTGTCAACACTTGGCAGAGAACGCAGACATGGGGGCTGGGGAGGGCCTGGGCAGCCTCATGCTGCAGCTTGAAATCTGTACCTTCAAGCCCATGGGCCTTAGGTTATTTCCATTTGGGGTTAACCTCAAGCTAAATAATTGTGCTAAAGAGGAAATTACAGACCAGTCTCTCTTTGCAGAAACAGCTGAGACAAGTAGATGCAAAGACCGAAAACCAAGGCTTCCTAAAACTGAGCAAAACACAAGACAGCACAGGCTGGCCACCGGCTGATTTAGGGGTTTAAATCGTAACAAGAGATAAAAGAGCTGGGGGTGGTGGTGAGGGGCCTGGGTGTGAATCCCAGTTGTGCAATTTGAGGGGTGGGTGGCCTCGGACACATGATTTCAACTTTTTGGAAGACTCCCTTTCCGTGTCTGTAAACTGGGGTTCATTTGGGATGTCTGTGAGGCTGTTCAAAGACTCTGGCTGCACATGGCCCAGGGCTGTCCCCTTTGTGCGCTGAGAGGGATACCCCATCTGCCCACAGCCCCGGGGACTTCAGATCCTCCTGCGATGGCGCAGTGGGTAGACAGTGGCACTAGATCTGGAGTCACTCAGGCCTGAGTCTGTGCCCTGGCCCTGGTGACTGTGTCCTTAGGTCTTACTGAGCCTCAATTTCATCATCTGTGTGGTGGGGGCAAAATAGAAGTAGGCCCTCAGCACGCCTGCCAGCAGGACCCAGTGACAGATGGTCTCCGGCTCTTACTGCTCTTTCTGCTGTGACCCTCAGGGATGTGCCGTTGGTATGTCACCCCCCTGCCCCCCAACAGTGGTCTAACCTGCACACTGAACCCCTGGGGAAGCTGTCAAGGCTGCTACTGTGTGCCCACTCCAGAGATTCAGATGTAACCTTTTTGGGGTGCAGCCCAGGCTTCAGGATTTTATAGCTCCCTAGGTGATTTTTTACATGCCGGCAATGCTGAGAGCCACCGGAACATTCTTCAAAGCCCCAAACTTGCCAGAGGCCAAGCCTTTACCCAGGGTCAGAGACACTCCAGGCTCTTCGCTGGGGAGATCAAATGCCAGGAGCAGAGCTGAGATCTCTCTTGTTCAATCAAGTGCTTTCCATAAGCTCCCAGTTTCTTAAATAATTCATGGCCATTTCTTCCCTCGAAGCCTCAACTATAGCGTGCCCTGAGGGCAGGGAACCAGGCTGCTGTTAACTTTTTGTTTACTCTGCAAGGAGGCAGAAAGGAGGAAAGGGCCTCTTGGGCAGCCCTCCCTGGCCACTGGCTGAACGCCAGCCCTCTGCTAGATGCTGGCGGGCAGTGTCTAAGCTTAGCCAAGGGCTGGGGTGGCGGGGCTGAGCCAGACTGAATTGGGACTGGAGTCCTCAGAGCTGCTTCTGCTTCATGACTGAGGTTTTAGTGCCAGAGAGCAGGGCAGAGAAAACATACTTAAGCTACAGCGTAAAACATCCATGGTTCTGGAGGCCTGATTTACTGTGCTTCCTTTAAATACTGCCATTCCTAGTCAGAGTCATCTGCTCATAGAGACCATCCATCTATCCATCTATCCATCCATCCATCCATCCATCCATCCATCCATCATCCATCATCCATCCATCATCCATCCATCTATCATCCATCATCCATCCATCCATCCATCATCCATCCATCATCCATCCATCCATCCATCCATCATCCATCCATCATCCATCCATCCATCATCCATCCATCCATCCATCATCCATCCATCATCCATCCATCATCCATCCATCCATCCATCATCCATCCATCCATCCATCATCCATCCATCATCCATCCATCATCCATCCATCCATCATCTATCCATCCACTCACCCACCGACCCATACACCTATCTTTCAACCCATATCTACCCACTCCTTCTTTTCCTACTTCCTTCTTTCCTCCCTCCCTCCCTCCCTCCTTATTCCTTCCAGCATTCATACATTTATTCTCAATGTAGTCACTATATGACTCCTATATTCCAGGAACTGTTCTAGAATCAAGGCACACACGGTTAATGAGTGGAGAAGATCCTTGTCCCTAGATCACTCACATTTTATTTGGGGAGGACAGACACTGAACAAATAAACAAATATGTGCACATGATAATTTTAGATGCTGCTGAAGGTGAAGAAGAGAATAAGTCTGGGGTATGTGACAGAGAGGCTGGGAAAGGCTAATTTCAGTGACATTTGAGTTGACAAATAAGTGGGACCCAGACATTTGAAAGATATTCTAGGAAGAGGGAAGAGCAAGTAGAAAAACCCTGTGGTCAGAATGAGTCTGGGGGTCTGAGGGAGGCTGGGGGCCAGAGTCCAGAGAGCAAAGGGAGAGAGAGTCCAGGGTGACTGGCAGGGGACACCAGGTGGGACCCAGAGCACAAGGCCTGGCTTATTCCAAGTGCTCAGGGGAGTAGGTGAGGGGCGGGCTTGCATTTCCAGCTCTTCTGGCTGCTATGTGGAGAACTGGCTCATAGGGTTGGGTTAGGGACCCCAACATGGCTTTTAGGGGACACAGGTGTTAGATTAGACCAAGGTGGCATCGGAGTCGATCCAATCGGCTCAGGTTACTTTTTGGGAGACCAAAACCCAGAGCCTGCCTGGAGCCATTGATTTGTTGGGCTATATGGGTGAACCCTGGAATTCCATAACTCCCTTCCCAATAGCTCAGGTTACCTGAATCACCCTTCTGTCCTAAAGTTCCCCCCTCTCTGGAGGGACTCACCTCAGTCCACCATCCCTCGCTGTTACCTGCTCTGACGGGCTAACCCTGGGTTGGCTCTAGCTCCAGCTCTGCCAGCTGTTCTGTGTGGCATTGAGTAAGGTGCCTTCCCCTCTCTGGGCCTTGGTTTCCAAAAGAGAAGGAGCAGAACTGGATGCTCCACTGAGGGGGCCCTCCCAGCTTGGACTTGCTGAGGGTCTAGCTGTGGCAGGCCCGCCAGGCCCCTGCCCACAGTGCATGCTGGGCTCAGACACATGAGCTGAAGCACAGACAGTGGTTTCTAACAGACCGACTGCAGCTTCCTGTGAGACTGCGAACAAGTGACTTCACCTCCTTTAGCTTGGGTCATGCGTCTGCGAAACAGGGAAGCTAACTCGGCCCTAATCCAAGCTGCTGGAGAAGCTGCTGGAGAAGCCGCCAGCCAGGGCATGCAGAGCGACCGGCCAGGGAAGGAAGCGACTGCCAGCGGCTCTCCGTGGGGGACAGCAGCACTGGGGGCCTGTGAGGAACCCAGGGGAACACCCAGCCGCCCATGAAGAAGCTAAGCTGGCGCAGACTTACCTCCAAGGCTTCGTAGTACATATCTTTAGCCTCCACGTCTGTCTTGGCCGACATCAGCCAGGATTTGATCAAATATTCATAAAAACTGTCGCCGAGTCCTCCAATTGAGACGTGGTCTGTGAGGAGAAGGAGAACAGGGGTTATCGTCCTGGGCCTACCGGGACTGACAGCTCTCTGGCCCCTGGCCCCTGGCACTGGTGCGGCGGTGGGCAGGGGGGGAGTGGGCATAACCAGCAGCCTCCACACCCTCCCAGGGAGGATCAGGGTGGTCCTGAGCTCGAGCGCCCCGTGCCAGAGTGCCCAACTGTCCTGGCACCATAAATCATGCGGCTTCCGCTGGCAGGGCTGCTGGTTATTAACTGTAAATGAGTTGCATTTCTTTAAAAAGATAATCTGGTGGGAGGGGGTTCAGAGATTTTTATTACTTGGTGACAAACATGGTAATTAATGCTGGGCAGGTTCATAAAAGGCCACAGGGAGGAGGAAGGAGAGGCTTAATTCTGTCGTCAGAGCCCAAAGTCGCTTGGAAAACTGAGTATAAATTTAGCAAATTGGGATAAATGGAGTTCAAAGAAGCAGGGGGAGGGAAAAATCGCAGTTGAAGGCCACTTCTCCTGTCTGAGTCACGCACAGGGCAGGGCCTCAGACGGGGCTGGATGGGGGGGGGGGTCTCTACCCAGGACAGTCCCTGGAACGAGGGGGGCGGCTGGAGGGGCACTTGGAGGGGCACTTAGCCACAGACGAGACATGGAAAACACTCCGCAGGCTTTAAAAATTAACAACAAGGAACACAAAGGCACTTAATAGATATAACAAAGCGGGAACTTCAGCTCCCCTTTTGATTCATTTGGGAACAGACAGGGAGAGGGAGGTGGGAGGAGGAGGCAGGGTTGGGGGCTGCCCCTCTGCAGAAAAAGAGAAGGAGAGACGGAAAGTGGCTGAGGAAAGAGGAAAGAGAGAGAGTACTGTGGGCTAGGAGCTTGCCTATATTGTTTACAACAATCTTCCCCAGTACCCCGTAAGGTAAACATGTCAATCCCACTTCCCAGATGGGAACACCGTGAGTTGAAACAGCTCGTGCGAGGCCGTCAAGCTAGCTGAGTCCTCGCTTGTGAGGCTTTGCACGGTCAACCAGGGGTGAAAGCAAATTTGGACAGAGGAAGAAAGGAGTGTGAAGGGGGACCGAGAATCAGGGGGTAGAAGATGGGGACCGGGAAAGGGGGCTGAGAGGAGGCCACGTGGTAGCCTAGCACCCCCAGCTTCCTCCAGGCCCCTCCCTTAACAAATCCTGGCCCAGCAAGGGTTTGGGGAGACAACCGGCACTTGGAACAGACTGGGCAGAGTGCGAGCCTTGGGCAGAGCCAGAGGGGCCAGCGGGGGCCGGAGCTGGCTGTGTGAAGCAGAAAGGCCCACGTGCTCCCCCCTCCCCTGGGTGGCAAGCACAGCTTGGGCGAGCACAAAGGGAGGGGCAGGGGTGTGCCAGACCCCACACATCTATGGAGGGCTATGCACATCTATGCACGGCTGGTGCAGGGGCGGGGAGAGGGGTTGTGCCTGCTCACGGCAGGGGGAGGCTGGTAGGCAGGCTGGGTCGGCCTCCATGGGACACCCTCCTATAGCTCGGGGCACAGAGGGGCCCTGGCACCCAGGCCTGCAGTAGGGCACTGTCACCTCCAACCTCATCTCCTGCCCTGGCCGGGCTTCCTCTCTGTTCCCCAAGGGCCACCCGGGGGGAGAGGGTGAAATAGACACACGCAACATCTGGCCGGTGCCTCCCTCAGGCGCCTCCTCACTGGCACTGGGCGCTCCCGGCACGGGTTCTAGGTGTGTGGGTATAGTCGGCCCCGGCCCCCAGCCTCGGGCTCTTTGCAGGGCGTGGCCGTGAGTGATTCACATTTTACACCAGGACCTGCATGGCACAGAGATGCCTGAGAGTGCTGAGCCAATGAGAGGAAGATCTGAGCTGTGCTGGGAAGGGCCCCGAATGCCAAGCCAGCTAGTCCGGACTCCATGTGATTGCAGAGTGCGTGGGGGCACAGTCGGTCTGGTCGAGGGCGTCGCCTGGCAGGTGTGTGCAGGAGAGGGGAGCCAGGTCACCAGGAGTTCCTTGAATGTTTGAGACAGGACACCCTCCTGGGGAACTATGTCTAGTCCCTCAGGAGCCTCAAGTAAAGTGGGTGATTCTCATATGAAGTCCCACAACTCCGTGGTGTGCGTGTGTGTATGCATGCTCCCCGCTCTGGGGAGAAGCGCAGGAGTGGAGTCAGAGGAGGTGGGTCTGCCGTCAGCTCTGGGCCCCAGTCTCCTGCTCCATCAGCCGCAAACAGGGAGCACGCGCTGGGCCCACGGCCCTAGAATAGAAGCGGGTCCTGCGGCTTCCTGCCCCGTCAACATTCTCACCATCCTCATCTTGGCAGAGGAGGCGGCAGCCAACAAGCCTGCAAACTGCCCGCAGGAAGTGAGCGCGGAGCTCGGAGAGGCTGCCAGCCCCAGCGGAGGGCAGCTCGCTTTTCCATGCCCACTGGGGAGAATCTGGCCTCGCCACGTCCCTCCTACTGAGGAAAGTGGGATTCAGGCTGTGGACCCAGAGGACAAGGCACCCCAGGGGCTGGCAGCTCCCCGAGCTCGAGCGACTCTGCTAGGTCGCGCTCATCTGCGCTTGGTGCCAGCAAGAGCCTGGACTTCTCCTGGGTATGGGTCCCGGTGGCAGGAGGGCTGCGGCCTCCCTCCGCTGGTGTCTGGAGCTCAGGCAAGAGCAAGGCCTGGGTGACTGGGAGGCAGACCAATTCCTCCTCCTTTCTAAGCTGCAATTTCTGTGGTTGCAAATGGGTTAAACACAGAGAAGCTGACGTGAAGACACAGCTTAGGCAAGTCGGTGATGTTATCTCCTGCTGGAAAAATACACAATCACCAAGAATCCCCAGTGAAAACCACAGAAAACCTGTGCTGACCCCAGGCCCCAAAGCCAGGGGAGGAGGCGGGCAGGTGCCCGACAGGCAGGCTTTATAACCTCCCCTCCTCTCGGACTCATATTTTATTAATATGAAACGATTTTCCATATGTGACTGCCTCTGCCCAGACCTGCGACCGGTACAGCCTGTGAAGAAAATTATGCTTCTCAGTGGGGGGCTCCCCTGTAATTTGCCAAGGTAGCTGCTCAGGCTGGGAAGCCACACCCCTTCCCTTCTTTATGGCCTCTGCTGCATTGTCCCGGAGCAGCAGCGAAGGCCACGGCAGAGCAGTCCATCTCCACCCGGTCAGGCCTGGCAATTAAAAGGAACAGTCACTCCTGTCTCTTCCTGTGGTCATAATCTATAATTTAAGCCTTCATTTTCTCCCCGCACTTTTGGATTTGGCTAAAAATACTTTTGTGATTCTATAAGCGGTTTTTGCAGGTCACTTGGGAGTGAGGTCAGCACGGGGGAAGGTTCCAGGGTGGAGTTTTCTGGGCCTCCTGGATCTGTGGCTCACGAGGCTGGGGCCGGAAGGACAGGCCTCAGTTTCTCCGCAGCGTTCTGTTCCAGTGGGTGGGCGTGGGTGGGGCTGTGAATGAGGGTCCATGGGCGACCACCACCATCTGGCGGGAGATAAGCCTCTGAACGAATGACCATCCGGGACTGTCCTCGCAGGTGCCGGGCACCAGGGGGAGGCGCAGCTTTTCATGCTGCGCAGTCAGGCTCAGTTTAAGATTGGAAAAAAAGTTGGGAGGGGGGAACGAGTGAAAGGGGCTGGGGGAGGAGACCGGGCCTTTCCTGGGGCCAGTTTCCATGTCAACAGCTCCACCTGAAACACTCCTGCAAGTCTGAGGGAGACTGGGGAGGCCTCGGTGGGCTGAGGGAGACGCAGGGCAGCGGCTGGGATGGCGGCTGCCGGGGGCTGGGGGGGCAGCTGGGCAGGCTTCACTGGGCTGCAGCTGCCAGCCGTCACCATGGCAACATCAACATGAAACTGCTCCGCAGTGCCTGGCCGGGGGCAGCCTCCAGGAGCGCCAAGTGGAGCCTGCGCATGGCCCTGAGGAAGGCCACTGGCCGCTGGCCAAGTGTGGGGAGCAGGAGGGCCGGCAGGGGCGCCTCTGTACTCACGCTGCATCCAGTTCCCGCTCACGGGGCTGAGGAAGTTGGGGTAGAGGCCGAAGGGCTTATCGATCTTCCTCAGGACCTTTCGGATGTTCCTGACCTGACAAAAGACGGACACCAAGGGCACTTCAGTTTCCTGAAGGAGCCAGCTGCCCGCCCGCCGAGGACGGGGGAGAACATTCCAGCGCGGAGGGGAGGGCTGCACTGCAACCAGCCCCTGTGCCAGGGCAGGGCCGGCCTGAATCACCACCTCTGGCCCGTCCAGGATATCCTCACCTCACCCCTTCCTCGCTGCGTGTTGCTTTTGAGGGTGGGTCTTTTTAGGATGGGGGGTTCATACAAGTATCACTAGCTCATTTGTAGGCACTAGGTAAAACTGCCTTTTAATAGGTGAGCAATGGAATAACCTAGCATGTTTTCTTGGACTGTAGGAACATTCTAGAGGCGAGGCCTGGGCTCCCCAGGGCCCCCGGCCCTAACAGGCTGTTAATCTCAGGAGATTAACAGTAACAACTGCCAAACGCCGGAGCTATTGACATTTCCCAGTTCCTCTGAGCCAGACCAGTGACATGAAGTATCTCTAATTCTCCTAATAACTTCTATGGGATTATTTCAGATTGACAGAAGAGAAACCCACAGCTCAGAGAGGCCTGGTGACCTGCCGGTGGTCTTCCAGTGGGTAAGTGGCAGGGACAGATCTCAAGTCAGGACTGGCAGCCCCGGGGTCCAACACGGATCACGGTAGAGACCAGTTAGTGGCAAGTAGCAGAGGCCGCCCCGGCTGCAGCAAAAAGCAGCTGGATATGTAACCCTTGGGGCTTCGGAGGGAGAGCAGTGGATTTTGGAAGGCTTTGCCCATCAGGGTCTGCTCTCTGGCAGTACACGAAATCCTCCCACGACTGAATCCTGGGGCAAGAAAGCCCCTTGGGGACCGCGCTGTAGCATGCTCAGAGATTTATCTGCGCGGCGAGGAGGAGCAGAGAGTGCCTTTTAGCCGGCAGACCTTTTGGGGACAGCACTTTGCTTTGCCACATCAGATTTCATATCCATTTATGCTAACAGAGTCCATTACGGGGGACAGGAATGTGCTTGTACCTGAGTTATTCTCCACTGTCCTGGTGGTGAGCAGTGAAGCAGGCTAAATTAGCTCCCCTGGAGGGTGCGGGCGCTTCTAGAATTTGGGCCAATTTGTTGACTGCCAATAATCGCTTCTGCGGGAGGCATGATTGGGGCATGAAAATAGCTGGGGAATGTAAATGCAGAGCGAGACAGAGAGACGAATAGACTCCGGAGACAAGTCTGAAGGTTGCTGTTCCCTCTGGCCTTGCAGAAGCCTGGGTTCCACACCTGAAGTCCTGGGCTCACTGACCAGCGAATGACCCAGGGCCAGTGTTAGCCTCTCGAGATCTCAGTCTCCTGTAAAATGGGAGTAACAGGAAGACCGACCTCTGAGGGCTGTTGAGAGTACATCCAGCACACAGTAGGTGCTCAGGCGGCGGGAGTCAGCATCTCCAGACTAGCCAGGAGCCTAGCGTGAACTCTGTCCAGTGAGACAAAGGCAGTTTTACCTAGCCACCCTGAGCCAGCCACAATCTTCCAGAGAAGTTTGTCCAAGAGCAATGGAGTCGGGAGGCTGGCGTGGGGGTGGGGCTTTCAGGTGGGGATGAAGCAGGCAGAACCCTCTCAGCACAGGGCAGCAGCTTCTGAGGGCCCAGCAGGCAGGCTGCACCAGGGCGGAAGTGAGCCTCAGGGAGTGATCAAGGAGTGTTCGGAGCTTCCTGAGAAAAAGGGGCGGATCCCCACACTGCGGAGGCAGTGGTCCTGAACTGGGCAGCAAAAAAGCACGTTTATTGAAAATGCAGGTTCCTGGGCCTGGGGTGCCGCGCAGAGATCTGCGTCCTCATAGGTGTGCCAGGTGATGCTTCGAGGCTGGGGGCTGACCCCAGACCGGGATCCACTGGGAATCCACGCTCTCCATTCTAAGAGCCGCCATTCTTGGGGAGAGCTTGGGGAGGGGAGGCTTTGGGAATAGGGGGCTCCAAGGGACCTTCCCGCAGGGTCTTGGACGGCAGGCCTGCGTCTCCTGAGGCTAGCTGGGGAAGGGGTGACAGCTGGGGGGGCCTGAGCGCCAGGGAGGAGTGTGTCCACCCTCCTTCCTCGGCTTCGACTTGGAGACACTTCTGGACAGCAGGGCTCTAGGGCCTGTAGCCCGGAGGAGCCACTCCTGCTGAGGGGCTGCCATGGACAGCTGTCGGGATGGACAGTGGCTGGCGCCATGGCTGCCACCTGTGGCCTAGCCAGCCCAGTCACAGCCAGGGGAACAGACGCGGTGAGCGACCTGGCCTTGCCAGCACTGACAGCAAGAGCTAAGGGACATCTGGGAAGAAGAGGCAGGCAGACCTCCACGGAGAAGGCAAACGCCTCTGGAAAGGGGACTTCACGTGCCACTCCTGCCGTGTGAGCGGGGCCCAGATCTCAGCTGCTGCCCTCCTCAGGCTCTCATATGCGTGGCGCCACCAGGCTGGCGGACCTGGTGGGGTCTCCCCTGCGCAGCCCTGCCTGCCTCTGTTGACTCTCGATTACCCCTGGCACCACCTTCCCTGCCACCTGGCACAGGGTACAAGTTGCTCCCCACAGGGACTGTTGCTCTGCCAGCAGGGGTTCTGAGCCTTCTGGGTCCCCACCCACCCTCCTGCCGGTCCTGCTGGGGCTCACCCTTCTGTGGGGAGAAGAGGGAGGCGCTGCTTTGGGAGGGAGCAGGGGAGAAGACTTGCCTTTTCAGCGAAGACCTGGTTGCCAGAAAGCTCGGTGAGGTGTAAGAACTCCAAGTGCAGGGACCCAAACTCTGCCAGGATGCTGCTGCTCCCCGCCATGGCCCAGCCCCAGCTCCTGTTGGAGCCGCTGCAAAGACAGAAGCAGGCCCCTCACTGCTGCTGGCAGGCCGCTCCTCCGCCGGGAGTAACAGCCGCACGGGGGTGGGGGTGGGGTGGGAGGGTGGTATGTAGAGCCCTCACCATAGAACCTCAGCTCCCCCTGGGGGTGGGCACCATTAGATCCCCTTCTGCTGATGCGGGGGAGGTCAGTGAGACGCAGCGACTGCTGCAGGCCCCTGAACGCTGTCTGACTTGCACATTCTTTGTTTCCATCACCAAGCAGCCCCTGGACAACCGCAGGCCCCGAGCCGGCCGTGCGCTGTGCTGTCAGGCCCACAGAGGCCCCCGCAGAATCTAGGCCCGCTCTCTGGCTGAAGGTCACCCGACTGCTCACAGTCAGGGGTGCTGGGTTTAGAGGTGAACTCTGGCTGTTGGGGGTCTCCAGGGGGACAGTGGAAAGCAGGTGCCCCGCCTGGCCCTTCCCCTCGCCCCACGCTGGACACACAATGACCCCACCTGGAATTTTATGGGCCCACTGCTGATGGGCAGGCAGCCCTGGTCTGACCACACCCCGCAGCTGCCGGACCCCAGGAAGCCAGAGGTTAGGAATGAAAGCAGCAGGGGTTCTGGGAGCCTAGTTCTCCTCACCTGTTAACTCGCGAGCACAACAGAGGTGGTCAAACTAGGGGACACCAGCATGGCTGCCGGCTGGCCGGGGGAGGCCGTCCAGTAACCGCTTCCACGTCCTGGGTGCTTTCTGACTGTGTGCACAAGCAGGTTAATCCTGCCATGCGCCCAGGGCGGTGACATCCTCCCCACCCCGCCCAGATCACACAGGGAGGGGCCTGTGGGATTGAGCTGGTCTGCTGCCAGGGCTTGTCCTAACCAGTGCAGCTGCCTCTTTTCATTACACGGTAGTGACAAGGACACTGCCTTTCCCGTGCTTCACTTGACATCGCCCTGGGATTTGTAGCCCGGAGGCGCAGGTTCACGCTTGTCGGCTGAGGGGCTGTGGGCAAACCACTTCCTCCTCGTGTCCCTTAGTTCCTGCATCCATCAGACGGGGTAAGGACACTTCTCCCTGTGCCCATTCACCTCGTATGGGGCAAGATGGCATTTAGGACAACCAGGGGGACAGGGTCAACCTGCCTCTGCAGGGAGGTTTTAGGGGTGGGTGGGGCCAGAGGAAGGAGGAGTGAACCCCCCTTTGCAGGGGCTCTGTGTCCCAGTGAGCATGGGGCAGGCTGCGGGCACCGGCCCTCTGGAGAGCCTGGAAGCCCCTCTGTTTCCTTGCTCTGATGACGCTGGGTCCCCAGGGAACCAGCCCTTGTCCTGCTGTCTCCCAGGGACAAGACCTGTGGTGGCAGGCGTGGGGGAGAAACCTCGGTTGGCCACCTGAGGGACACAGCTTTTTCTGGGGTAGAGCTCAGTCTTCCCCAAAGCTGCCCTTCTCCTCTAAAACGCCATTCTTGGGCCTGGTGTGGTGTCCGGGAAAGGCTCATCAATCTCCCGGCTTCCAGGAAGAGGAGGAGGGCCCGAGTTCTGGGGTCTGCGAGGGCAGATGGCACCAGGAAACAGAGAGACCACTGGCCCTTTCTTCCTGGCTCCACTTCCTTGGGGATCACCCTACTTGGGGGAACAGGGTGGGGGGAGGGGCTGCACAGAGGGGAAACTTAGCTTCTGGATAAGAAATAAAACAGCTTCTGTTTACTGAGCCGCTCCAGTACACCGGGCACTGGGGCAAACTGTTTGAATCATTATTTTATTTAAAGGATCATTAGTCCCAATATGCAAAGAAGGAAAGTGAGGATCAGAGAAGGAAGGGAGATTCTGAGTCACAGCCTAGAAAGGGTGAGATCTGCAGGCTCAGAGGGCACTTCCTTCAGGGGTCTCCCACCAGCTGGCCCCACGTGCATGGGAGGGGAGGGGGGCTGTCCTCTCTGTCCCTTCTCCTCCAGGCCAAGAGAGACTTCTCTCCAGCTTGTGGTCCCAGTGGGAGTCGACAATACCCACTGAGGGTTTCCTGAATAATTGATGCTTTCTGCCCTCGCAGGGAAATTCAAAGAAAAAAAGTCACCGGTTACCCAATCGTCCATTGTTCTCATTCTCTCTACGTGGACGCTCCTTTCTCTCCCCTACTGCTCACCCTCCCAGGTGGGTTCCCACGGGGGAGCTGCCCTGGCAGCCAGCGGGGCCAGTCCTGGGCAGAGGCAGGTGGCTGGTTGGGCGCCTTCCGCCCTGCGCCTCCAGTGCTGGCTGCCCGGCTCCCAGCTAGGGAACTCCTGGCAGGTTAATTTTTCCAGGCCTCAGTTTCCTCATCCGTTAAATGATGGTACCTGCAGCTGATAGAATTATTGTGGGATATAAATTATACATGTAATTGCTGTCATTTTTATCACTGTGTAATTATGCACATGTAAATTATGAGTCTTTGTTAGAGTTATTAAGTTCCTCATATGTGCCAGGCAGCTGTGATATCTTATTTTACCGTCACATACAATGTCAGAGGTACACACTATGATCTTTATTTCACAGCTCAGAATACACAAGTTCAGAGAGGGGGAGACACTTTTCCAAGGTCACACAGTAAGTGATAGAGCTGGTAGACCTGAATCCAGATGCTAGGTCCTTTGGGCCCAAATGCCTCTGCTCTGGGTACCATCCAGAGACCATGGACCCGCCCTGTGAGGCAGTGAACAGGCTAATGGAAAGTGCCTTCCACTCCCCTTCTAGCCTTTTAAGCCTGCAATGGCCCTGCAGCCTTGTGCTCTCCCCCGGCCCAGGGGGGCTATTCCACGCTGTCCCTCCCCGGTGAGGCAGAAGCTTCTATGTGAGTGGGTACCTATGTGTGTACTCCGGCGTGTGGAGTAATCATTAGCTGGAGAGTCAGACAAACCTGGATTCTAATTCCTACTTTACTTTGCTGCTGTGTGACCTTGGACAACCTACTTCACCTCTCTGAATGCGTTTCTTCACTGGAAGAACGTGGTTCATGAGGTTGAGAAGAGAGAACTGTGCCGTGCTCACATGGTGCCTGGCACACAGCAGAGGCTCCATAAGCGTTAGCAGGATCGAGACGTGTGTCTGGGCGTGTGGCAGGAGCGTGCGTCTGGGAACGCGCACCGTGAGCTGGAGCAGAGCTGTACAAGACCAGTCTGTGGAGCTGAGCCTTTGTGCTTGAACGGCAGCAGCAGGCTGATGGACTCAGGGGCTGAGGTCACTGGCCACCGCCACTGTCCCAGGGTCCCTGTGGGTCGCAGGTCCCTGCTGCCCCTGCCTCCCCTCAGTCTTGGCCCGCACAGACACACCTCCCATCAGGGAGGGGGAGCAGCCTTGCCCTGCAGGTCCTGGGCCCAGCCTGGCTATCTGCCCTCCCTGCGGGGCTCAAGGGTAGCCCTTCCCCTGCAAGCTGCCCTCAGTGAGCTCTGCCTGGAGCAGGGGAGCAGAGTGGCCTGACTCCTCCCACCAGGAGGTCCTCTCCAAACAGCGAATTCAGTACCCCCTGGGCCCATGCATCCCTGGCATTCTCCCCTGGTGGAACAGGGAGGCATTTTTAGCAATAGATTCTCTTAGCCAGAAAATGACAGGGTGGTGTTGCCAGGAAATATGCATATGCATACATATGTATACAGCTCTGGCGGCATGCAACAGCCTAAAAATAAACGTGCTTTCTTAACCAGAAATGCCAGAGTCTATGTGGGATGGGGTCTGGGCTCTGAGGGACACAGGTCGGCCAGGTGATCAGCTCATGGCTTGCGGGCTTGGCCAGCCAGTGCCAGGCACAGAGGAGAAGGGACGCCTGGGGGAAGGTCGGGTCTCAGGCCCTGGACAGTGAGGCCCGGGAAGCTGGACCCGGGAGAGGGAGCCAGAAAGACAGTGTGTTTGTGTCTGCTCCGTGGCAGCTGGGCGTGCTTCTCCAGGACCCGCGTTTGGAAGGGAAGCCGAGCAGAGAGCTCGGGGCTCAGCCCTGAGGAGCCAGCTCCAGCGCTGAGCACAGCGTCTGTCGGCCTGAGGTTGCAGCGCGGTCACAGCCCAGAATGCTTTTTGAGCAGAGGACACTGTCAAGATGTCAGGGAGGGACCATCTGACCATCTGCTTCCTTGCCAGGCCCAAAAGGGGGTAGAGGAGCAAGCGAGGCTGACATCGGAGCGGGGCCTTCCCTGACACGGGGAGCGGGGCCCTGCCTCCGCCCGCATCTTCCTTCCCTCCCAGGCAGTGCCTGGGGCTACTGTGGATTGAGAGTTCGCTTTAGGAGACAGCTGGGGCTGCAGGAGGAGCTGGGGCTGCAGGAGGGCGCTGGGTGCCCGGGGGCAGGGACAGTCCCCCGGGGCCGTGCTCGGGCAGCAGGGCTGCGGGCTAAGGGAGGCTGGCAGAGCTTCCCTCAGTAACAAACAGGTTTAAACCTCAGCCCATGAGCTACAAAACCTCGGGCAAGTCACTTCATCTCTTGGTCTTTCTGAGAATACAGGGGCTAACACAAGGGCCTCTCCTCCTAGGACAGCTGAGGGGGGTGTCTGGCGAGGTAAAGCCCAGGAACAGCAGGGGCCAGGCCGTGTGATGCTCAGGACCCATCTCTTCTCCTGCACTCAGGCCCAGACGGGCATTTGTCAAAGGAACAGAGACGCGGATGTGGATTCTGCCTTGAAGGAGCCCCAGGCTGGTGGGGGAAGACGCTGAGTGTGACAAAGACCACAGGGAGCCAGAAAGCCAAAGGCTCTTCCCTCTGGATGGGAAGGGCGGCATTTGAGCTGGGCTTTGACTGCGGTGATGGGGGGGGAGCTGGGGGACACAGCAGCCAGTGCGAGAGGGGCCCATATGGGGGTGTGCAGGAACAAGATTCATGGTCCTTGGTGGAGCTAAATCTCGCTGGGCTGGTAGTTCTCTTGGCTTTAGCTGCCCTCTCCCCCATCACCCTCTCTGGCCCCTGGGTCTCAGCTGCACATCTGGGAAATGAGTGGACATGAACACACTCCCATCCTCAGGAGAAGGAGGCAATCAGGCATGTGTGGGGGTGCAGGTAAGCACCCCAAGGACTTTGGGGCTGGGTGGAGCTCCTTCTCTGGCGTGTCACCCACGGTCCCTTCCATGCTGGCCTTCTGGGACAGACTGCCCCAGAGACTCTGGTTCACGGCTGCACTGAGCGACAGAGGAGGAGAGGAGAAATGACGGAAACCACCAATGTAAATCAGGGCCTTAACACTTCTTCCAAGAAGACACACAGGGGCCAACAGGATGAAAAATGCTTATCATCACTTGTTATCAGGGAAATGCAAATCAAAACCACAAAGCGATACCACCTTATACCCATGAGAATGGCCCATCTCAAAAGACTGTCAACAACAAATGCCAGCGAGGATGTGGAGAAAAAGGAACCTGTACACTACTGGCAGGGATGTAGACTGGCCCAGCCCCTTTGGAAAGCAGTATGGAGGGTTCTCGAAGTATTAAAAATGGATCTACCATATAACTCAGTGATTCCAGCCCTGGGTTTCTACCTCAAGAATGCAAAAGCACTCATTTGCACTATGTTCCCTGCTGCACTATTCATAAGAGCCAAGGTATGTACACACCTGGATGCCCAAGGACAGAAGAGCAGATTGAGACGGTGTGGTACACACACAATGGAATACTATGCAGTCATGAATAAAAATGATGACCTCTTGCCAATTGTGACAACATGGATGGGACTGGAGGGGATTAAGCTAAGCCAAATAAGTTGGAGGAGGACAAACACCAGATGGTGTAACTCGAATGTGAAATACAGAGACACAAAACAAAGGGGCAGATAAAGCCAAATCAAAAATAAACCCTAGGACTCTAAAATTGAGACTATTGGAGGGAGCGAGGGAAGGTGGAGAGCAGTGTGGGGAGGGGGCCCATGGAATATGGTGGAGGACTGTGGGTGGGTGTGGTGATCTCCATCTGAAGGGTTTGCTCCCCTATCTTGCAATCCTAAATATCGTTGCAAACAGATGTTACCTCAATAACACACACATTCATAAACAACAACAAAGCTAACAAATAGTACCAGAAGTTTCTTTGTCTATTGGAACCACATAATATTTTCAGTCTTATCCAACATTTTTAATATATTTCTCTTTTTTCTGCCATAAAAATCATTTTTATAGGGCTTCCCTGGTGGTGCAACGGGTTAAGTGCAGCACTATGAAGCTATCCAGAGCCACTGCAGCATGAGTTCAATACCCGGCCAGGGAGCTTCCCACATGGCGCAGCAGACCTCTCCTGTCTCGCCCGCTGCTCCCCTCAGCAGGGCACTTCAGTCAATCCACCTGTTCTGCTCCCCACTCTGTCTCTGGTGAGTCCTCTCACCACCCCACACCTCTGGCCTGCACCCCAGCTCTTGTATGCATAAATAAATAAATATCTGTAAAAAAAATCACTTTTATAGAGTGGGGAATCCAGTTAATGTTATTATCACAAAGAGAGTTGGAAGCCACTTTTAACTGTGGCCGGTTATGTGGATGGGCAGAGCCTCTGCTCTCCGGAGTCGGCACCTCTGTGGCTCGACACCCCCAGAAGCTGCTCCACATTCTGACACTGGGTTCCGGAGACCTCCCGGGGTCTGAGTGGTGGTCAGCAGCCCGGGGTCCTGAGACCCCCTGGCACTGGTGGCTGCTCGTGAGAGAAGGGTGTGCGGTGCCCACGGCTCCTGGCCCTGGGCGGGCGGTTGGGGCACGTGTGAGCCCACCTGTGTCGCGGGACAGTCGTGGAGGAGGAGCTGCTTGTCCTAAGCCCTGGGGTCCAGGTCTGGCAACAAATGCCAGCTCAGGACCGTCCTTGGCAAAGGCGTTTACACTGGGCCACTGACTGGCTGTGGCTCCCAAGGCGGGAACTGTCCTCTCCCTGGGCCTCAGTTTCTACACAGACACAGGGAAGCCAAAAATGGGAAAGCAGAGGGGTCCTACCTTTTGAAGTTCACGATGCCTTTCGGGATCCCCGTGGGGGTGTTGAAGGCCGGCAGGAGCTTCTCTCCCAGCCTGACGGCCTTCACTCGGAACACCTGTAAGGGAGGGGTCACAGGGCACGTGAGCCTGGGGACGAGGCAGCCGTAGGAGGCTGCCCTGGGGGGCGAACCCACCGAAGCAGCGCGGCCCGTGCCGGGGGGCCAGGGGCACACGGCTCAGCCTCTGTGATCAGACGGGCCTGGGCGCGGGTGGGGTCCTCCCAGCCCCGGGGTGTTCGGAGAGGCGCCCCCTCTGAGCCCCAGTTTCCTTGTTTGCCATCCTCAGCGGATGCTGAGCGGGACGGGCACGTGAAGCGTCTGCAACGGCATCAGGACTGTGCCGCAGGCGCCGCGGCTGTAAGCACCATTAGGGGGGCCGCTCGGAAGATGGAGGAAAAGGCGGTGGAGCTGCGGGTCACCAATGGTCAGAGCCTGCCCGCACCACCAGGACGTCACAGCGGAGCATGCGGGAAACACATCTGGACCGGGGAAAAGCGCGCCGGCCCGGGAGGCCAGACACCGCTCTGTTCCAGTCCTGGTCCCACAACTTGGCTTCTCTGTGCCCGGGCGGCCTCTGGGTGAGCCCACCACGTGCGAGCCAGGGAAGGGCCCACCCGCTGTGACATGCTGGTTCCGCCCACTGTTCCAGGTCTACAGACGAGACGTATGGAGAGGGCACGTGGCTTATCCAAAGCCGCCTGCAAGAGAGCAAGGGGACCCCGAGGGGGTCCAGACTGCAGGGCTCCGGGGGCTCTGAACCCTGCAGCTGTCTGATGAATTCAAAAGGACTTGCGTGACCTTCTGACTCAGTTTCCCTCCCAGGAATTAATTCTAAGGAGATAAATAACCAAGGATGTTGTAAAGATTGAGCTTTATGGCTATGTATTTCAGCACTGATTTGAACAGCGGGGAAAATGGAACTACTCTAAATCTCAGACAATAGGGAGGTGGTTAAGGGGTGGCTGGTCCACCAGCGGAATACCATGCAGCTGTGGAGAGGATGCCGTTGGTGAATACTGAGTAGCAAAGAAGGGGGCTATAGTTCACCAAGAGAAAGAAGTTTGCAAATAGTGCACTTCAGCATTGTAAGAATCACATGCACAGGATATGGGGTTGGGGGGGGAGGGGGGAGGAGCAAATACTGACAGGGCTCCTGGGAGGGGCAGGCTCATGAACGACTTTTATTTTCTTTCAGCTCATTTCTAATTTTGGTGCTATTTATATAATAAAAGCAAAACCACAACAAACATCATTTATGTTTTACGAGGTGAGAGGCAAGGCCCTAAGCAAGGGCTCCTGGTGGGACAAAACTCCAACCCTCTCACTTTGGGAGCTCAAGGGTGACCCGGTTTGCTGACCTCCTGTGTGTCTTTGCAAAACAAAGTCTCCCTGCGTCTACCCCCACTCCAAGGCAGCTCTACCCCAACCCAGTGGGGGAGGAATTTTCTAATACTAATACTTGGCCTGCGGATTCAAGGCCTAGGAGGGGCAGGAGGGAGGGGACTAACCAGACTAACCAGGCGGTGAGGGAGAGAGGAGATGCTGATCTCGGGACTAGGCGGTGGGTCCCAGAAATGGGGACAGGGTCAGCCATATCAGAATCTCTGGGGATCCTGTCTGGATTCCAGATCCAGAACCTCAAATGACCCCAGAAGCCAGCTTTAGCAACAACAAAGAGCTCTCATTTGACAAAGAGCTTCTTCACTGACCCGTGGGGGGCTGAGCCCACGGGAACCTGAACCCAGAGCTGAGGCTCGGGCACCTGCCTGGCAGCCCTCTGCCCCCGGGCTCCAGGCTCACTCTCCTTAGATGCCCTCCCTGCAGTAAGCCAAGTCTCTCTGGGAAGGCCCACTGCCTGCACTGCGGGGTCTCGCCACGCGGGGACGTGCGTGTGCGCGGACAGGACACTAGTCCTTGTCTTCAGGTGAGTGGGTGCCCCAGTGTCTGTGCAGCAGCCTTGTGGGGACAGTATGGCCTGTCTCCCAGAAGCAATTTACCAAGGCCGTGGAGCTTTGCAACACAGAGACACAGCCTCGGGGAGGCACAGGGTGCAAAGGGGCGTGACCCAGTGGCTCCCGAACAGCAGTGAGAGAACCCAGCAAGAATTACGTTCTGCAGAGGGGAAAGGGTGGGGGGCCAGTGCCCTTAGGCTGGGTGAGCCTCGTCCGTACCTCAGAGGGTGTCCTGTCTGCTCACAGAGTTGTAGAAATCAAACAAGAGGATGCAGTAAAGGAATGTCCTCTCTAAACCGTGACGTGTTGGACACACGTCACCAGCACAGCTGGGGCTGTGCCTGCCATTCTCACGGAAGGTGGGTCTCAGAGGGGCTGTCTACTCAGCAGGCAATCCCCCTCCCGTAAGTTCCCTCTGAAGCCGAGAGGGGCCGCAGCCCGAGATGCAGGGCCCCTGGACATTCACTCCAGTTACTCACTGGACGGCCACTCAACAGGCTCCCCCGCGTGTGAGACGGTGGCCTCGGCCCGGTGTGGCTGAGCCCCGGGGCAAGCCCGCTGGGTCAGGTGACATCCCCACCCTGCTAGTCACCTCTAAGTCTTGGCTCATGTGCAAGCTGAGGAGGAGACCAGCGCCGGGGGAGTTCCTGACAGGCTGTGCACGGGCACGAGGCGGTGCGGGGCAGACAGCCCAGGAAGGCCTGCCTGGGGTCTCGGGGTCTGGCCCCTCAGCCTCTCCTGGAGCCCTTCAGAAGACTGCAAAGTCGCAGGCGCTCCTAGCCCCATCCCACTGCCTGGCCTGCGTCCTGGACTCAGTGGCACCCTTCAAGGAGGGAGGGACCAACACCAGGCCCGAGGATCGCTGGCCCCCAAGCTGACCCGTGAGTGCCGAGGGTACCCCTCCATCGGCCACCCTGCACCCACACCCACCCCCACGCCTGGAGGGCAGGCTTGGCAGTGCCCGCGATGAAGGTGCCTGTCTCTGCTCCATAGTCACCTCCTGCCCTAGGGTTTTCAAAGGAAATCCAGGTTTCAGGTGTTCAAAGCCGAGGGCTCACATCTACAATTATTGGGGGACAAACTGGCACAAGGAAGGATCTCTGAGGAGGTGGAGCGGAAACGCTCGGGCCTCCCCTGGGAGCCTCACCTCAGCCCTGCCGGCTGCCCCAAGGGCTCTGACGACAGCGGGGAGGAGGGGCCTTCTTCAGCTGGCTGGACCTGCCCCCACGGCTCTGCCCCTGGCGAGGGGGACCCCAGTTTACCTCTGGGTGGACAGGGTGTTATGCTGAGCCGCTCGGCCCTCTGGATAACCAGGAGCACGACTGGCCGAAGATCTGGGGCCTTGGTCGGCCGCAACACAGACCCCAGGGCTGTGCTTTTAGGGGAGCTTTCGGGGGATGAAGAAGCCGCTCATTTCTATGAGCTCTACAGCTCTCAACTTTCTCTTGCAGTGCAGAGAATTACAGGTTTTGGAGCAGGGCGCCCTGGAGCCAAGCCCTCTCCCTCCTGCCCCATTCACCAGAGTTCCTGGACCCAAGGGAGTGCTGGGACCAAGCCCACGGTGGAGGGAAAGGAGGCCCAGAGCTTGCTCTCTGCCTTCTGGGAGCCAGCGCAGCTCACCTGGGACCGAGGCCTTGCCCTACAACCCGACACCCTGGGGGAGGGCAAGGGGGTGGACAGGCCAAGGCATGAGGCCCTATGGGTGGGGATGGTGGAACTGTACTCTCAGCCAGAGAACCAGCAGCTCTGCAAGGCCACACGGAGCCCAGATATCGTGGGTGCGATGCAAGGAGCCCGCGGACAGTGAGTGGACCCCACTGTTGCTCTTAGGCACTGTCAATCTAGGCAGAGGGGCCAAAGTGTCAGCCCAAAGAGGAGAAAGGGTCTGTGGGGGGCACTGTGGAAATGGGGGACATGGCAACTGGTTGGCCAGGCCCTGGAACTCTTGCTCCCTCGCTGGTGGAGTGGAAGGGGAGTGGGGAGTGGGAATGGATGTTCCCCAAAGCTCTTTCTAGCCTGGATGGTCCAGGGGTCTCAAACTTACCTCTTCTCCTGTCAGGTAGTAGGCTGAGAGGAGTCCCCCGATGTACCGGATGTTCACCTCAAACAGGGAGGCCTCTCCAGTCTGCAGGGCAGGAAGGAGGGGGTCAGGGGGACACTTGTGAGGTGTCCGGGGCGCCGGGGCCTGCAGACAGCTCACTCCTGTGCTGGTAGCCAGCGGCCCCCTGCACGCAGCGGTGGTTTTCAGAGCACAAGGCGAGTGACCAAGCACTCCCGGCCTTCCAGATGAACCCCGGGTCTGGTGGCCTTCCAGGGCCTCGCCTGGGGCCAGCGGGGCAGATAGGCCTGGCTGCTCTCCTGGGGCTCGAGAACCTGCGTGGGGCGCTGCCGGCTGGAGCTGAGCCTGCGCAGAGGCAAACCCCTCCCCTAGCCCGGCCCCCTCATCTTTTGGAAGGAGCCCCCTGGCTTAGTGGCACGATGGTGTGACAAGATGGTCCTTCCTTGGGGTGACAGGGCGAGTGGCAAGTTCTCCCAGGGGGTTCTGGGCAAACAGGACAGGGCCGCTGCGAAGGGAGAGGGGCGCCTAGAGACTGTGGGTAACCAGCCACTCTCAGCCTGGACTCTGCGGCTCCCCGGCCGCCCACACTCCCCTGAATCACTGCTGTTTCCTTCTTTAAGTCAGACTGCAAACGAGGGGCGTTGGGGCAGGACGCCAAGGACCGGATCTGCTTAGAATCCCATCTGAGCCAGGGATTGGGCTTTGGGGCTCCGGGCAAGCGGTTTAGCCTCTCCCTGCCCGTGCAGAGCGGACATGAGAGCAGAGCGATGCGGGCGAAACACCCTGGGCCGGGCGTGGCCCTCATCAAGGAGCCTGTTCTTGCCTCCGCGCCCCAGGGCCCGCACATGCTCCCCACGTCACAGTCTTTTGCTGCTGATAGCGACCACCGCGCCCCTTCATCTGGGAGGCTGTGCTGTCGAAGCCTGGCAGGCACTCTCCTGAAGCCCTGCGGTGTTCAGTGAGGTCATCACTCCCATTTTTCAGGCGAGAACACGAAGGCTCAGGACGGGGAGAGACCCCATCTTGCTCTCTCCCAGAGACACCCGATCCACCCCAGCCTGCCTACGTGTCCCCAGGCTCTCTGGCTCCTGCCTGGCTTCCAGATTCTCTGTCACTTACATGGGGGGCAGGATGGGCCTTCAGAGACATTCCTTCCTCCCCCCATCTCTGCCTTCCTCCCACTGGGTCCAAAGGAAACGGGATTCTGAGCGTCCTGGCCTCACATGGAGTCACCGCGAGCCTCACAAGGGCGGTGCTGGAGCCACCTGCCAGCTGGCCTGGGCTTTGCAGGGTCACACGTGCCTGCTGCAGTGTCTGCGGCTGCCACCTCTACCATAACATGGTCCCTAGCTTTTAGCTGGAGAAACTGAGGCACAGGGTGGCCCGAGAGTTTCCCCAGGCTGCCCGCTGAGCCAGGGAGGCCTCCTGCAATGGTGCTTTCCCAACTTCCCTCACTGGCCTCTGTCCTACTGTGCGGTGCTGGTGTCTCCAGGTGCAGAGACCTCAGCCTGCCATGAGCTGCAGGAGCTCCATTCACACCCACACCTGTCACCTGTCACCCGGGGAGCCCCAGATGGAACGACGGTGTTCTGATGTGACTCCTCTCCACTCCCATCTGTCTCATTTCTTGCATTCAAATCCACTAAGTAGCCTCACCCCAGGCGAGCTGAGATCTCCAGGAGGAATCTATTACTTCGGTCTGGGCTGGGGTGGGGCCCAGCAGTTAGGGGTTTTCCTCCATTCAGACAGATGGCCACCCCCTCCCCAAGGCCTTGGTCTCTGACCGGGATGCCTGCAAGCCTGGAAACCAGGAGAGTCGCGGGCCGTGCGCAGGCAGCACCGGGCCCCGCTCCCGATCTCAGGTGGGCTTGGTCTCAGCTGGCTTGTGCTCACGGGCGCTGGTCCCAGGGAGGGCACCCAGCACACGGCCCCGGCGCTGGGACTGCTGTGCAGGCCCCAGGCCTCAGCCCCGGAGGTCATCTGCAGTGGTGACTGGGTGAATGGTCACCCCCAGAAGGTGGAACTGGCCGCTGGCTCTCCAGCCCCGTCTGCCCCCGCCCGATGGCCTCTGACTCACCACGTTCAGGTGGAAACTCTCTTCAACCCAGGCCTTGGCCTCCTGGAACTCCTCCTTCAGCTCCATGAGGTAGAGGGTGTCGAGGGAGTCGATGATGGTCGCCCCGCTGAGGCCTCCTGCAGGCACAGAGGGCAGGTGTGAGCCCGAGGCAGCCCTACCTTTTGCCCCCAACCAGATGCCATGCCATTCCCCGGGGGCCCTCCCCCTGAATGCCTGGACAGGCTCCAAGGCCACGACCAGTCCGAGCGCCACGCGGGGAGACCCCAGTGCCCTCAGCCCTGGCCAGGGGTCCGGAGCCCAGGGTCTTTCCCACGGGCTGCAAGGAGGGGGTGGTGGATGGAGAGATCGGCTTCCCAGACCTTGGCTGCAAGTCAGCCCTCAGTGCCAACTGGGTGCCCCCCAGTTTTCTGTGATGTTGGGGGAGGGTGAACTGACATTTGGCCAACAAACTCCTAACAAATGTGTCAGCCCTCTGATTCTTCAATGTGATTCCTTATTTTATGTTGAAAAAAAAAAGATGTCCATAAATATTTATCTGGGAAGGTAGTTGTTGAAGTACCACATGTAATGGGGGACTGCAGGGGAAACGCCCAGTCTAAAAATAGGAGCTGAGTTCTATCAACAGGCAGCGCCCACAGGGGTTCGGGAGGCCTGTGTTTATGGGAGACGTCCACGGGGTTTCTTAAGTTACAAAAAGTAGGTTGCAAAAAAAAAAAGCACAGTATAATTTCTTCACTGTACGTGAAGTGGCTCTGACCCGCAGGGCGTGAGTCAGCGGTTCTCTCCAAGTGCAGGCATGATAGATGCTTTTTGATTTCTTCAGCTTCCATTTAAAAAAAAGAAAGAAATTTTGGATAAAGAAAGCAAAGACATGCATACACCAGAAATGTTGTGGGCACTGTTACTCTAGGGTGGTGGGTACACAAAACTGGAGCAGCTAGGCCTGGCCCCTGCCACTCAGTCTAAAACTTTTGCCCTGGGACCAAGGGTGAGAAAATTGTGCAAAAGGAGTTTTTCAGACCACAAACTGGCCAGAGAGTGATAAGGAAGCCCTCTGCACAAAGCATAGCCAGAGACTGGAATGTAGAGGGCTACAGGAGGAGGGAGGGAGAAGGGAATGTATCTGGTGTTGTCTGGAGGGCTTCCTGGAAGAGGAGGCTCCCTTCCATCAACTAGAGTCATTATAGGTGGTGGCAATTCCTTCAGGGACCATAGTGTCGCTTAAGAGGAGTAATTGTTTCTTCCATGTCCTTGAAGAGGCTCAGAGCACGGAGAGTCAGAGGCTCTGCCTTTCCCCAGCGGAAACTCTCAAGCTCGCTAACGGGCACGGAGCCCCACTTGAAGCTCGGGCTTTGAGTGTGCTCGCTCCTGCTCCCACTAATCTTCTTAATTAGGGCTTCCCTAGCTGCTCACTTGTGTTGACTTTACGAGCAGAGAATCTTCTGAAACGCAACACTTACCCACCTCTCTAGCCTGGGCTTGGTCTGATAAAGGGCACAGCCTGGAAGGGAGGGGAGGGAGGCCCTGGGAGGAGCTGGGAGATAAGTCTGAAGGTTAAAGACTCCATTTCCAGAAGGGAGGTTTGCAAGGAAGAATGGAAGGAGGGGAGAGCTGGGGGACCCGGAGCTTCCTAATTCAGAGCCGCATGTCTTGGGATGGGTTCAGTATTTGGGTTGCAGTGAATTTCCAGAATGTCAACCCCTCCTACAAGTCAGGATTTGTAGGAAAACATACTGAAAGCCAAATAAAGTTGATTCTTTCCTGGCTTATTCAGCTGCTACCCTGTGGCTGTCAAGGGCTGGGCAGAGCCCCTGGGGCCGCTTGCCCCTCTCGAGGCCCTCAGGCGCGGGCACCCATGCACCGCACATGCGCGTGTTCCAGGCCGCAGGGCGCTGGCCTGGCCACCACACTGCTGCCCTGCCCCTCTTGTATACCAGAGGGCCGCAAACCTGATTCTGGAGGGCCTGGACAGATTTTTGAGCTCCTGCTGCTCCACTCTTTTGTTTCATAGATGAGGCCCCCAGAAGTGATTGGGACACCCCCAAGATTCAACCAAGGGAAAAGTGGAGCTCCAGTTTGGGCTGAGTATAAGGTGTTCCCCACTAGAGAGTGGCCTCTCAATTCCCTGGGGAAACAATTTGGGGTCTGAGTGCTGACCCCTCCCCTAGTCCCGGAGGTGGGGTGGGGAGGGGTGCAGGAGGCTGCTGGAATGAGAGGAGACTTGAGGAGAAGCCCAGGTGCGTGTTCAAGGCCGAAGGAGAGGTGCCCCAGGGTATCTGATTTCGAATCCTGCTGTGGGGTACCTGGAGTTTTCACCCCATGGGACCTCCCTCCCCTGGGCCCCAACTGTGCCAGGAGGCCAGCCAGGGCGCCCTGTGACCAGCTTGCCTTCGAAAACACTCCTGAGGTGGCTGAGAAGGCAGCTCGCTGAGAATTGCTGGCAAAGTTCTGCCCCTGCGCTCAGGTTCCCGAATCCTCCTCTCGTCCATCTCTCAGCTTCGCCTTCACCTACACACAGCCGGGCTGCAGGCCAGCAAGGCACTTATTGGGCAGCCTTTCACTCCAGGCCAGAGGTTACCCAGCGGCCAGGCTGGCAGGAAGGAAGGCCCTATCCTGAATTCAACTCTACCTGCACCTGTGGCAGGCCTGGGGGCCCTCCCTAGGGGTAAAGACACAACCCTTCGGTAAATGAGCCCAGGATTTATATACAAAGAGCCAGCTGGCACCAAATGTTAGCAGTCTGCACCGACATTTCACTGGGCCTGGAACTGGGGATGCAGCAGGCTGGCCCACTCTCCCAACTCCAGCTCTGAAGCCCTGCTGCTCACAGAGGACCCCCTTCCCTCCCTTGCTGCGAGGACAGGAGGCAGTGGGGTGGGTTAAAAGAACACAGCCCCGGGTTCAAATCCCAGCTTACGGCAACAACACATCTACCCTAAGTGTCAAAGGTCTCCTCTGCAAATGAGCCCAGGCCCCTGAGCGGGGACACACGCACCACACACAAGCCCGGCCGAACACTTCTGCTCAGACATAGCTTGCACTTGGCACAGAGGGCATGTTTGATAAGTCAGCTCACTGTTCTTATTTCTGGGATCCCTGAGCTCTCAGCTGCCAGGCTTTACTTCGTGGGTCCTCCCCTGCCACACAGGCTGACAGCAGGACCGGCGCACAGGCTGCTGGGAGGGGAATGGGCAGTGGACGGAGAAGAGTTGGCAGGACACTGGGTACGTGAGAGCGTCCCCCAATAAGCAGAAGTGTGGTCCTCTTGCCCTGACATTTTTGGGGGTCACCGAGGCCAAGGGGTGCCCCAGGGTGACCGGCTGGCCCCGTCCTTTAGGGCAGTGTGACGACAGCACTGCGCGTTCCAAAAACTCTTGGCCCAACCAGAGGAAGAAACGTCACTCGGGTCCCAGCCGCAATGCTGAGGCCCATGGCCCGGGTGCATTCACCTCCAAAAGCCTCGTCTCCCCTCCAGGGCCCCTCTCCTTCCCCTCCAATTCACCCTGTACCTCGGTGCCCTACTGGTCTTCCTAAAACCAGATCCACCGTGTCCCTTCCTGGCTCAGGAACCCAGGCAAAGACGGGGGTAAAGTCTTTTGTGTCTGACTCGGAAGGATCTGGCTAGTCTCATCTCCCACCAGGCGCTGCTTCCTGGGCACGGGTTACAGGCTCCTGCCTCCGCACCTTTGCCGTGTGGTCTCTCATGCCAAGAACGCTTTGTGTCTGGTCAGATCAAAGCCTGCTCGTGCTTCAAGCCCGCCTCCCGCTGGCAGCCTTCCCCGCCCTGAGCCAACCTCCTCCTGCCCCCAAAACACGGCCAGCATTTTTGTGGGTCCTTAGGCACCGCCCCCCCTGCACTGTGGGGCTCTGTCTCCCCCTCTAACTAGACTGTGCGCCCCTGGAGATCAACGGTTCCCACTGCCTCTCTTACACCCCTTCCCACCTTGCCTCCAAGCAGCTCCAGAGCCCCCAATCCAAGTGGGCCACTCACCAATCCTTGGGGCTTCCTCACCCTCCCTGACTTGTGTGACTCTTTTAGAAACTCTGTTAGGAGTCATGCTCCCATCCCCATCTGCGGGGTCCAGGCCCCCCGCACCCCCCATGTCTCTTGTCCATGAAGCCACCAAAGATCTCCATGCCACAGCCTGTATTAAGTCTCACCTTGTCAGACTGTTGGGAGCTCTGCCCTCACCCCTTGGGGCCCACAGCAGATGCTCCTGCTCTATGCACCCCCATCTCCAGCACAATGGCTCCCCAACTCGTCACGCCATAAGGGAACCGTCGGTGTACAAATGCAGGGCTGTTTCCAGGCCCGGGAAGCAGCTGCCCGGTGCAGGCAGGGGCAGGAGGGGGCGGTTGCGGGGGCTGGCCGGCTCTCTCCGCAGCGGGGCTTGCCCTGGGCTGACCTGCTCCCGCTTGTCCGTCCACCCTGTGCTGCTCTGGCTTGTCTCCTTGCTGATTCTTCCTCACCTCAGACCTTAAAGACCGGGGAGCCTGGGGCTCCATCTTTGGGCCTTTTCTCTGTCCTTCATTCCTGTAGTGACTCAGTCGGTCTCTCAGCTTTAAATACCACCCATGTGCTGATGAGTCCCAGCTTTCAATTTCCAGCCGGGCCCTTGTCTCCAAGCCTGACTCATGACGAACAACTCCTGACTCACATTTCCACCTGGAGGGTGACAGGTGCCTCACGTCAAACGTGTCTGAAGGCAAGTTGTCTTCCCTCCAACCCTGTTCCTCCTACAGTCTCCCCCTCAGCTCAGAGCAGCCTCCTCCCAGAGCTGGTCCCCAAACCCTGCACTCTGGTCTCACAGCAAATCCTGGTGGCTCAGTCCTCACAAGACTTCCACATTTCAAACACCTTTCATCTCCTCGGTGCTCCCACCTCGGTTCAGCTACCTTCTCTCTGGATTTATTCATTTATTTATTTACTTTGTACATTTTAAAAGAACAGAATTATTAGGAAAAGGGGAAAGAACAAGAGGCACTTGCACGGTCCCAGGTGGGCAGGAGAGCTGCCACTGCTGTTTTGCAAAGGGAAAAGGTTTGTAAAGAGAAACACCTGCATCGTCACAGGTGGGCAGGAGAGCTGTATTTTCTCTCTTGGATTTATCCTGAGAGTTGCTCCCTCGTTCCTACCCTTGCCTGCCTCTCCTCTTCCCACCCATCTGTTCTAAACATGGCAGCTGGAGGATCCTTTAAAAATGCAAGTCAAATGTTAATAGAGGAGACCTTCCCACCAGGCTGCAGCCAGAGAGGCCAGGGTGGCTGAGGGTGCCGAGCCATCGCCCTGCTTGAAGCGACTTGCTGCGTGTGCGTTGGTCTCTACATGGGAGCGGACCCCAGTTCCTGTAACCTCCTCCCTCGGGCTGCGTGGCCAGGAGCCACCTCACCCTCCCAAACCTCAGTTTAAGCCACTCTCCTGTATTAATGACAATGAGGTTTTTATGTGACATTATATTAGCAAAAGAAATGGGCCAGACCGAGCAACATGAACTCCAGGAAGAACATTTAGAAGGGAAAAAAATCGCCCAAGACATAGCCTATTACAACAATCTCCCCAGAGCCAAGTAATGGTTGCATTTAATTTGATGATATAATCCACAGAGGTTTTCCTAATCTATAAAGAAGCAACACAAATGTTTTTCTCCACTTTCAAAGAAGCCAGAGTGACTGTGTGGCAGGGCCTGGTTCCCAAAGATGGCTGCCACAGTCTATCCCATCCCACAAGAGAAAAGAAACTCCTCTGTGATCCTTCTCTGTGGCTCCTACCCTTGAACATAAGCAGCTACCTGGAAGGACAGAATCAAGCAGAAGGGATACACTAGTTTCCAAGTCAGACCTTAGGAAAAAAAAAGGCATTTTCCTTTTTCCTGTCTCTTGGAATGTTGGCTGTTGGGATCAGCCGCCATATTGTGAGGAAGCCCAAGGTGGTCACAAGGAGATCCCAGGCCGAGGCCATGTGTATATTTTCTGAGTGAACAGAAACAGCCCATACGAGGTCCCAGCCAACAGCCAGCATCAATTCCAGACGTGTAATGAAAAAGCTTCCAGGAGGCACCAACTGTCAAACCTCACCCCTAGCCCTGTGAATGCCTTCTCAGCTAAGGGCACGTACATCATGTGTAGAGGCAATTTGTTCCCACTGTGCTCTCTCTGCATTCCTGACCTTCTAAATTAGTGAGCATAATGCAATAATTGTTTTAAGTCACTAAGTTTTAGAGTAATCTGTTATGCAGCAGTAGCGTCTGGAATGTTCTGCCATGTGGGTTTCTAGGAAGATTAAAGTGATATTCCCACTCTCCCAAAGCACACTGTTTAAAACCACATCCTCTTGTATGGTGAAAGAACTGACCACGCCCTACTTCTCATGCCCACCTGCTCTGCTGCAGGTGTCTCTGTCACGGCACAACTTGCAGTGCCTGGTGCTTGTCCACTTGCATGCCTGTGAGTCCCCGGGGCTGGGGGCAGGTGGCTGACCTAGCCCTTCTCAGGGCCTGCATCCAAACCCAGGCCAGGCACAGAAGACAGATCGCATGACTGTGGAATGAATGAACACCTAGGGGGACACCCTAGGTGTTCTCTCGGGGCTCTCCAAGACTTTACAGTGCTCCGCCTGGGAGGACATCCACCACTCGCTGCTGAGACCCAGTGTTCAAGGAAGACACTGTGGGAAGGACAAGATAGGCTGTGCAGACGTCAGGGTCTTGGTAGAACTAATGGCTTCCTCTGCCTTCCCAGACATGCCATGCTTTTCTGCCAGAGGCTGGAGAGCGTCTGTTGGATGGGGGTCACTGTGGTGAGGGGCTGGACGAGGCTCACTGGAGCGGGCAGGGCTCCTCCGTGGGAAACAGGGTGTGTTTTGAAACAGTTCATGTTTTGTTTGTTTTAAAATAAGAGCTGAGGGTGATGTCTGACCTAGAAACTTGTTCTTAAAGACTCCCTGTGATGGTGCTTCGGAACATGCACTGCTCTGCTTGTGGCTCAGAACATCTCTGAGAGGGGGGCAGATGGAGAAACTGGAGCCCAGAAGGCTGCAGCGATGGTTCCAAAGTTGCACAGCAGCTCAGGGCAGACCTGGAACCAGATCCCACATTGCAGACGGCATGGCCTTGGAGGCTGGTGTCTAATCCCAGCTTTGTCCCTTTCCAGCTGTGTGACCTTGAGCAGCTGACTTGACCTCTCTGGGCCTCAGAAAAGCAGAACAATGAGGACTCCTTTAAATTTTTATTTATTTTATTTTTAAAATAAAAGTATTTTTACAAAGAACAAACCCTTGTGTGGAGGGCCGACTCTCAGAAGACTGCAGTAAGGGAGCTGCTCCAGCACGAAACCCTGATGGGGCCCTTTTTAAGAATAGTGTGGTTGGCTCAGACAAAAGTATACAAAGGGCGCCCAGCAGGCATTTAATACAAGAGAAATGGATACAGCACAGAGTAGGCACTCAGAGCACGGGGCTATTGCCTGAAGGCTCAGAGCCAGCAGAGGAAGGGGCACCAGGGCTGGCAAGGTGAAGCTCCCCTGCAGATCCACAGGGAAGGATGGCACAGCCGTCACGCAGGCAGGAGCTGGCCCCCCAGGCCTGAGGACCAAGGTGGCAGGCACTGTGGCATTTAAAGACACTTTTTGTTTCAATGGGGAGGAGAGCAAAAGCCAAGCCCTTGGTTGCTTCCCCAAGAGACATCAAAGCCCAGCTGCTGCTGGGGCCGCACCGGAGGGCAGATCCAGGTGTCTCCTGCTTCTACCTGCAGATCAGATGACTGCTCAGGACTCTCCTTCCACCTCCATGAGGGGTAACATCCCTGCCCCATCAATCCAAGTCTCGTCCATGCAGTTGCTTTGGCCTCTCAGTGGGTGGGGAGTTAAGCTCTGCCCTTGACTTTAGGCTTGGCTGTGAGATTGCTGGTGGGATTAGTGGGCATGACTTGAACAGAGGTTTGAAATAAGCTTGCATGGTTGGGCCTCTGCTCCTGTGCGTCTACCTTTCACCGTGAGAATATGAGTCTCAAACAGTCATTGATCCAAGGATGGGAGACAGGTGGAGCACAGTCTAGGAAAACCAGCCCATCTGCAGACACGTGGATAAGAAATAAGAGCTTGCTGTTGCCAACCACTTATCGGGGTCGCTTGTTCCACAGCATTGTTTCGGGAACAGCTGACTGATACAATGCCCTCCAACCCCGTTTCTTCATGGTCTCTCTGTGTTCTCCATACTCTAGCTAGACTATTAAGTTGATGTGGTCCCCTCTTTCTGGCCTCCAACCTTTACTTACACTGTTCCCTTAGCTTGGTATTCTCTTCTCTAACCCAAAATGTCCCCATCCAATGTCTGCTTTAAATCCTAGAACAAATGTCGCTTTTTCCATGGAGACCTTCTTGATTTCCCCCACCTGGATCTGAGGTTTTCTTCCTCTGAATTCTTTTATTAAAAGACTTGCTTTTCAATTTTCATTATGGTAATCTGTGTTCTTTTTCAAGTCCATTCGAGGCAGTGTCTTTGGGCTGAATCTAAGCCTGGATAATCTAAATAGCACAGACCCCGCAGAGTCAAGGCATCATTGGGATCCGCTGAATGAAGGCCCTGGACTCGCTCTCCCACTGCCTCATTCCCAGAGGACGAAGCCTCCTTGACATCTAGTGGCCTTTGCCAGGAGATCCGTAAGTGCAGGGAGGTTCTGGGGGCAGAGATTGACTCCATAATGCTCCAAGATCCTGGCGCAGGGACACACCCTACAGAGGGTTTACTTATAGAATTCTCCTAAATGCAACCACCAGCCCCTTCTGCATCAGAAATCAATAAAAACACCACGGTGAGCACGGCTGTATTTTTCACACGCACCTTTTCTTGCGACAACTCTGTTACTGCCCCTCCGTTACAGACGAAGAGTGAAGCTTCCAGGAATAAAGTCACTTGCTCAAGGTTTAGTCATTTACTCCGAAACATGTCTTTTGAGTGCTCAGGACATGCCAGTGTTGGAGCATTGTGGGGACCCCACAGTCCTGGTCAGCATCCTCAAAGAACCCACGGTCTGGTGGGGAAGAAAGACACCAACAGGCGCCACATGGATGACATCTAGGCACAAAGCGTGCGTGTGATGAAGGGAAAGCGCGGAGCGGGCGGGCGCAGGCAGCACGGGAGCTGAGGCCAAAGGGCGCACAGGAGTGGGCAGGGAGGGGCCAGCAGAGCACACACACAGGGGAGATACTACAGTGAGAGAGAGGGAGAGTGGTGGTGGTGGGGGGCCAGGCCACACAGGGCCTGGGGATGGGGAGGCTTAGGGCAGCACTGGGGAGGCGGGGGGGATGGCTTAGGGGCCAATCTGATTGACATTTTAAGCTGATCCTCTGCTCACCACAGTAAATCTACTTATCATTCAGCATCATCCACAGTTACAAAAACATTTTTGTAAAAGAACATAAAAAAAGAAGAAAAGGATCTTCTGACTGCCGTAGCAAGGGAAGGGCACCCAGAAGCACCTCCTTGTGGAATATTTCCGGGACTCGGCGGTATCCACCTGTCTGTCCTGGCTGGTGAGTGCCTACGAGTCACTTTTGGCGGGTTGGGGGAGGCAGGGACAGCTGGACCTGGCACTGAAAACCCTTGAAGGAGGCTCCCCCGCAGGAGGTGTGGGGGGGCAGCTACTTGCCAGTCCAGGGACAAGAAAGATTGTCTCAGAGCACGGGCACCATCAGCCATCAGCCCCGCGGGGGGCGCGGGGCACCGTGCCACCTTGGCCATACATTGTGGCCACACAGAGCTATGCATTGATCATGGCAGACACAGTCCGTGGAGCAGAGCCAAGAGGCGCAGATGCAGGCTCTGATAGCGAGATGGACGCTGATTATAGGAGAAAGGAAAAGAAAGGAAACCAGAGAGGGCCAGTTCACCCCAAGAAACACTAGGAGATGCAAAGCAGTGCTAGGAGAGCCTGGTACCCCACTGCACCCCAGCCAGGGGTCCATCCAGTCCCTGGGAGGGTGAGTTGCAGGGGTGGTGCCAGCAGCAAGGGTCGAGTCCTAGGGTCACACTTGCAAATTGCCGTGGTTTTCTCACTTGCACAGTGGAAGCAACCAAACCACTACCTGGCAGCGATGTCCGGAGGGTTAGGGACCCCACACGCACAGGCCTGTATAGAGGAAGACACCATACCGTGGAGTGCCCCACCGCAGCATCTCACTTAAGCCTCCCAACCCCCTAAGAGAGGGTGTCTCTGTTTTACAGATGGGGAAACTGAGGCTTAGAGGTCATGCAAATTGCCCAACGTTGATGAATGGGGCATCCAGGGCTCACCGCAGGCCATCTTAATTTGACAATATAACCCACAGAGATTTTTCTTAACCTACAAAGAAACAGCACAAATGTTTTTCTCCCCTTCCAGAACCTGACAGAAGAGTCCCCCCACCGCCCCCCGCCCACGTTCTTGCACACATTCTACACAGAAAGCAGCGCACGCTTCCCACCGGAATGGGCGTCGGCCACTAACCGGGGCGTGTGTGTAGGGTTTACAGATTTTTATTCCATACAAAGGATGACGTGAGGACACTGATTTGCAATCACGTAGACTTGGAATCAAAGCTTCGCTTGGCTCTTCCTAGCTGTGACCTCTTCACCCATGCGAACCCCAACACCCTCACCTGTGAAGTGGGGACTGCATGTCCCCGGAGACGGCACTTGTAGGTATACAATGAGGTTTTTTTTTTTTCCTTTTAAGGTAAATGGGCTGCAGGGGGTGCCTATGGGTCACCTTCCACTTGATTTCATTTGATCTTTTTAGAGGCAGCAGTGACAGCAGAAAAAGCACAGGCTTCTGCCTATTACCAGCTGTGTGACCACAACAGAGTGACTTAACCTCTCTGAGTTGTAAGACTTCATCTGTCGAAAGGGACAGCCAATGCCCCCCTTGAAGATGTGGGTGGCTTGGACGAAGCAAAGGGTGCCAAGCTCCCTGCAGAGTCTGCACAAAGTGGGAGCAGGAGGTGGACAGGTCTGTGCCCCGACTTGCCCAGGCCCACCACTCCTCATCCCCGGGGTCACAGCCCCCATATGCTTCCTGGAGGAAAACTGCCTGTTTTAGATCTTGGGGCCAAAGCAATTCGCAACGGCAGCAAGTGTGTGGTGGCCCACAAGACAGCTTCTCTGCTCTGGAGAAAACACACAGTTCAATTTCCTGAAGATCGAAACCCGGGAGCATTTCAGGGCTTTCCCGGAGAGAGCAGTTCTCAGAACTGGGGGGCGCCGCCCTCTCACAGCTGAGCGGAGAAAGCCCTGAGCGTTTGTCATTTTCAGCAAAGGTTTGTGAGGATGGCCAAGAAACGAAAAAAATCTGATTTCAATGGCACGGTTTTCAGAAATATATGGTAATCCATTTTTGTCGATCCACGGAAGGCACAGCTCCAATCATTAAAAAGTCATCGTGCTTAATCACGCACGGAGAAGGCCGTCCATGCCTTTCAGATCATTTTCAACTGGTTTCAGGTTAACTTTCAAAAACTGACAGGCAAGCAGGGAGGGGATTATGACAGAAGATAATCTAAGGAATTGCTGGTTCTGGTTCTCAGAGGCAGAGGGGTTTATCTGGGAGGAAATCATCACCCAGACCTCCCTGAGGTGGTGGGGCCATGGCAGGGGATCCCGGGTGGATTAGCCTCGACCTCTGCCCTCCAGGAACTTTTTTTTTTCTTTTAGAAAGACAGCAAATTCACAGCAAACTATTAACTAAATGAACAATTATGATGTATTGTGACAGTTACTAATAAAAAGCAGAAATGCACCTAGTAGTTAAGTCCCGGCTGTGAGCACACAGGCCCAGGCTGGGGGTTTCTCTCAGATGCTTCTGCTTTTCCCCTCTGGCACATGGAGGGCCGGCTGGGGAGAGCCCCCTCCTGGCCCTGGGGGCTGGAGTCCAGGGTGGGCCTCTTGTCCTGCGTGGCCCCGCTGCCCTGCTCTCAGGAGGGCAGGTGCAGACCCCGGCGTGTCGACCCCCCGGCTCTGGCCTCCTCCCACCACCCTGCCCAGCTTGAATGGGGGCCCATGAGCCGAGGGAGTGAAAAACCACCCACACCCCGGAGGGGGCTCCACGGGGAGGCAGAGAAGCAGCAACAGCGACAAAGACAACATCTCTCTTTTCACACACACTACTAATTTTATCTTTGCACCCGCCCCTCGGAGTGCTGTTACCCCGTCTCTCTGGGGAGGAAACTGAGGCTCGTGAAGATGAAGTGACTGTTGCCCAAGGTCTCCCAGCCAGTAACCTGAGCAGCCCGTTTAGTATATGCCTTGTGTTTAGTATAAGCACAGTGCCAAGGCACTTTATCCTTAATCCTCATAACAACCCTACAGTCCAGGTTATATGAGCCCCATTTTCACGTGACACTGAGCTCAGGGAGGTCAAACAACCCGTCCAAGGTCACACAGCAAGTAAATGGGCACCAGTCATAGTGCCCAGTGCTCGCTCCCTGCACTAGCTGCCTCCCTAGCAAGAAGGATCACACCAGGAAAGGCAGGGAAAGAGGCTCCAGGGTCCTGCCAAGCAAGAAACAGGATGTCAAATGGCACACCTGCGGGCACCACGGTGGGGGAGGGGACCTGGCAGAGAGTGGGCATTCGTCTCTCCGTGAGGCCTGGGAACTTTTGTTAGCTCGTGGCCTCCCCTGGCTGAATTTTTCCTTATAGGATGGCCGAGGGCGAAGGTGAATAGGAACGAGGAAGGCACAGGTGTGGTGGCTCAGTCTCTCTTTGGCCCTGGCGCAGGGGGTTCTCCCTCCCTTTCCCAGGTGCAGGAGCCACCTGGCAGGTAACCTCTCCACCCCTCCGCATTCCAGACAGACTCACTCAGGCAGGGATCCAAGCAAACCGGTAAACACTGCTCTGAGTACCTTTGAAAAAGTGAAGGCTTGCAGGAGAGAACCAAAGCAGCAGTTCTAACCCGAGCAGTGTCAGAGAGCCCCCCAGGTCGGCAGGCTCCCCCATCACGGAAGCCAAGGCTGAGGAGCTGGTTTCCAATTGCCTCTAAAAGGCCTTCTGTGATCCCACCTGGGCAGTTCATGCCCCGTCTTCCATTTCACACTGCAGTTCTGGGTCCACACTGTCAAGCCTTTGTCCAGGCCTGACTGCCCCCCAAATGCCCTCCCTCCCCTTGTTGCCCCATTCTTCAGTTCTCGAGTACACACCTGTTCTTAATCGCCCTGAATCCACCCCCCAGTTATCAGATTGTTCCGTCTCAGAAGTTAAAATATTTTAATCTTCCATTAGGATGAACACTTCAGGGAATCCTTGAGTCTAAAGAGGCCAAGTGGGCTGAAGAGAGAGGGCTGGAGAGAGTGGGCTGGAGTGGGGGCCGAGAGGCGCCGCAAGGAGGTGGACTCCTGAGGGCACACTGCATCCTGGGCTCTGGAGGCCTTGGGGTGCTGAGGAGGCCGGGCAGGTTGCGCCAGGCTGCCTCTATGGTGACTCCAGGGCCTCACCTCGCCATGCCCCTACCCATGTGTGCCCTCTACCTGTGTGCACGTCTGCTCCTGGCCGGCGAGGCTCCAGCTCACCTTCCCAGGCTACGCCCCTACCCCACACTCCAGCGGTGGAGGCAGTGGTGCCTCCCTTTTTTGCCCACAGCACTCCACACACCACAGCCTGCACCATCCTTCCCTCGAAGAAGAGGACCCTTTGGGGCCAGGCCACCTCACCTCTGCATCTCTAGCATCAACCCAGAGCTAGCCTAAAATGGCTTGTGGATGAATGGACGAGCCTCCCTCCGCAAAGGCCCCAAGACTGCCGTTCCTCACCTCCTGCTGGGCCCCCCTCTCCAGGACCAGAGGAGCAGACCGGCCCTTTGTCTTCACCCCACAGTGTATTGACCACAGAGGGTTTAATGGTGCTCTGACAAAAGGCAGCGCTCCCGTTCATTCTCCTTGGCTAATTACATTTCCCAATTGAAACGCTTATCTCTGGGCTGGTGTTAAAGACATAATCAGTTTCCAGAATGGATTCAAAAGAGGTGAGAAGCAAGAAAATAATTAAGCCAACTTCTGATTGAATCAAATAATTAAGCAGATTAAACAGGTCGCCGGTGATCTACCACCCCAGCCTCGGCCTGGGACGCGCACGTCTCTCCAGAAAGATCATTTCTGGTTGTTTCAGAGCTGGGGAGCATTTCCCCTCACTAGTGAATAAAGGCGTGACGATTCCAGCTGAATAAAAGTTAGGGGGTAAGACCCCAGATCCCTGCTTTTGGACTAGTCTGCCGGGTTTAGCAGAAGAGAATGTGAGGTGGGGGGCCCTGTGTTCCGGAGCTCTGCCTGAACCCCCCGTGGTAGGTGCCCCTCCATGGGCCCCGTTCCTCGCCCTCCCTGTGTCCACACACTTGGCTTTCCGAGCAGGGTGTTCGGCTCAGCCACGTGGCTCCTCAGCCGACGAGAGCACGTGTGATGTGAACAGATGCTGGAAAAAGCTCCCGACGTTTCCACTCACCTTGCTCCACTTGTCATCGCCACCAGAACAAACCTGGACTCGCTGGATGACAACGAGACCCGCTGAGCACATCTGAGAAGCCCAGTGTCCCAGTGCAGGCTAAGTGAGAGAATGACCAGGATTTTCCTCCCTACCACCATGACATTAATGGTCAACACCTGCAGGCCCGCACACGTGCCTGGCGGCACCTGGAGTAGGCTGGGGCGCGCGTGAGTGGGCGCACCTGGGCCTGGAGAGCCTTCGCACAGAAGGGTGGAGCCAGAGAGGGAAGAGGCAGCAGGAGCAGTGGCAGCGGCAGAGAACTGTGTGCGGAGTGTGGCGGGGTACAGTGGTGAACATCATGAGAACGGCTAATAAAACTACACCGAGTCTGCTTGAATCGATGAGGAACCTACCTGGTCTGGGATGGTTGCAGAACACCCCTCCAAAAGACCGCTTCAGCCCAGTCAGCACCCCTCCATCAAACCACGAGGGCGGCACATTCAAGACCAGCCGCTTGGCTGGCCCAGCCTGCAGCAGCTGGGCCCTGAAGACTTCTGTGCTAAAGGAATACTTTACTTATCCTTGGATACTTGAGGCCTCTGGGTATTTCTCATGAGCATTATTATGGCAAGAGATAAGGGATAAAGTGTCCTCAGCCTGGCTAGGTCCATTCTCCTAGAAAGTATCCTTTACCCTCAGTCAAGCGTCATTAGAATCTTGGTGTTTAAACAGTAAATCTTCACACAAAAGCTCAGCTGATCCTCTCAAAACTCCCTGACCATCAGGATAAAGACCATTTGCCCCATTTTACAGATGATGATGTTGAGGCTCAGGGAAGCAAACAGAAGTGTGAGAAATGGTTAGAAATACTGGCTTGGATGACTGCAACAGCCTCTTTTTCTCCCAAGAAGCTCCACTGAAATAACACTCTGAGAATTTTTTTTTTTTTTATTTATACATACAAGCTGG
The DNA here is from genome assembly GCA_004024925.1 of Scalopus aquaticus. NCBI lineage: Eukaryota > Metazoa > Chordata > Mammalia > Eulipotyphla > Talpidae > Scalopus > Scalopus aquaticus. The sequence goes on from PVIJ01004787.1 coordinate 110,585, forward strand.
GGCACAGGCCAGAGGCGTGGGGCGGCGAGTAGGGCCCACCAGAGACAGAGCGGGGAGCAGAACAGGCAGATCAGAAACACACTGCTGAGGGGAGCAGCGGGCAAGGCAGGAGAGGTCTGCCGCACATGTGGGATTCTCCCCGGCGGGGCGTCGAACTCGCGCCGCTGTTGCTGACAGCTCCACAGCGCAGCACTCAACTGCTGCGCCACCGGGGAGGCCCCTCTGAAAATGTTTTTTTAAGATATCAACCGGCAAGGACAAAGCACCCGGGAGAAGACATAGCAACAAAGTCTTGGAAGCGATTGAGCTGCCAGGAAGAAAGAAATGTAGCACTGACTCAGCAAGGCCAGAGAGTAGCCCCCAAACCTACACAAGGACCACGTGAACACACGGCAAGATGGACCCCTCGCAAGTCGAGAGAAGAGGCCTCAGAATGAAGCCCACCCGGGAGCCCCTGACCTCGGCCTTCCCAGCCTCCAGAACTGTGAGAAATAAATGTGTTCTTGAAGCCACTCAGTCCATGGCACTTTGTGATGGCGGCCCCAACTAGGACACACAAGTTAAAATACGTGCTCTCCGTGGGCAGGGCCTGGACGCTCCTCCTTCTGGACCCAACTCCAGAAGTCTTGTTGTGGGATCTGAGGTGTTTGTTGAAGAAACAAATGAAAGGCTGATGTAGCAGAAATCCGAGCTTTCACAGTGCAGCGCCCACCCATTCTCACTAATAGCGCCCTACCTCCCTCTGGTACTCATCTCCTCCCTCACTCCTAGCCCAGCTTCTTCTTGAGGTGGGACTGTCCAGACCCACAGTAATGGGGATGATCACACGATCTAGACCTCAGTCAACCCATTTTCTCAGTCCTCTGGACATAAGGATTAACTGGACAGAGCCACAGTCCAATTAATCTTGGGACTTAAATGGAAACAATTAAGAACGTAGAACTAGCTTTTATACCACACACGAATTGGGCGGATGGATTTTAAAGTAGTGGTGGCACATTGCTACCATCAAGAAAGGGCCAATCTAGGGCCTCCGTGGTGGAGCAGCGGGTTAGACGCATTGCTGCGGAGCTGTTGGCAGCTGCTGCACGAGTTCGATGCCGGGCCGGGGAGAATCCCACATGGCGCAGCAGACCTCTCCTGCCTCACCTGCTGCTCCCCTCAGCAGTGTATTTCTGATCTGCCTGTTCTGCTCCCCACTCTGTCTCTGGTGAACCCTCTCGCCGCCCCACGCCTCTGGCCTGTACCCCAGTTGTATGTATAAATAAATAAATCTTTAAAAAAAAAAGAAAGGGCCAATATAAGAATGAAATCAACCCAGAGGAAACAGAACACAGAGAAAGAGGTACAGACGGACCTGGTGACATCAATTGATGCCTGGATCAAGCTGTGCCTGAAGTTCATCCTTGGGATGTCAATTCGGTGATCTAGTAAATTTTTCTGGGGCTGAAGATAAAGGGTTTGAGTTTTTTGTCTCTTGCGATGCAGAATGTACACTAACACGTTGGGCCTTGAGGGTCAATGTCACCCTTAAAATGTCACTTTGTGGGCAGTACTGCCATCAAATACATGAGCCAGGCAACCACCAAGTTGGTGCCTGAACTCCACTTCCTTTCGAGTGTAGCTGACTCGGAGAACTCAAGCACAAGGCTTTGTTGATTCTACCTAGTATGTGACATTGTAAACCAATCTCCCATTATCAGCATTGCAAAAATTCCCCTATAAAAACACAGGAGTCTAAAATGTTAATCTGGGAATTAGTGGACATTTATCTTCTTTTGGATCGGTATAATTTCCTCCCATTTTTTTATCTGCTTCTGAGCCACCTCATTTATCTAAGCTTTCAAAAGCTCATGCAAAACACATAATGCACTTCAGCTACAAAAATCAATGCCCGAGGACGCGTTTTTATCAGGATTGCTACGGAAATTCTTCTACTCCTGAATGAGAGCCAGAATAGT